>JAQHUG010000163.1:958516-970581 GCA_028555095.1 Dicrostonyx torquatus
AATCAAACCTGGGTTTTTTGGATTAGCAGCCAAGCTCTTCACTTTTGAGCCATCTCTCCAAATGTCTACTTTGGTCTTCCACTGGACAAATCTGAAATCCAAAAAAGCAAGACTAGTGCGTCTTTAGTACTTAAAAATTTTCAGCTTTTTAATTCAACATTTGCTTAGTGCCTTCTGCACTTCTAGGACTGCACTAAAGGTTGGAGAAGTATAAAGAATCATAAAGTGTTCCTGTTATCAAATAGTTCATAATCAAATCTAGTAATAAAAACAGGTGTATAAAACGAGCCATTTACTCAGATACAACAGATGGCAGATGGAGTCGCACAAGTGGATAAAAAGTACTATTCCAATCTGGAGTGTGGAGGAGGCAATTCAGCAGGGCACAGGAATCTAACAAAGGTTCTTGTCTCAAGGAGTGAGCATGTGACAAAGAAGCCAGGCTCTGAGATCAGATGGGCTAAAGAGATCATGGAGCCTAGGTCACTACGAGGAGGGTCCCACACTGGGGCTTGTGTTCCCAATGATTATGGAAACCGGGAATAGATTTGTTTTCTTGAGGAAGTCGGGGAAAGTTGTCCAAGGCCATGCTGAAAGATTTGGGTTGCTGACGGCTTCCACCCCCACTCAGAAGTTTTTAGAAGGCAGCTTTTTGCCTTCTCTAGCAGAAAGAGCTGAGAGCAAAATGCTAGATAGATCAGAAAAGGAGAAATTGGAGTAGGTTTCACATCGGGCCCCTTCATTTTCATCCACATTTTACCATAGCTCTGTCCTCTCCTTTTGTGTGGGGATATATACACACAAAGATTTGGGGCCTAAATAGATATATCCATCTATTTGTTTGGTAAAGACATTTTAATTGAGTCCCTACTACATGCTAGATGTTTCCTAGGGCTTTGTACTCAGGACTGTACAAGACAGACAGATTCCCTGTCTCCTTTAGGGGCACTTAGTCTGTCCACTGTGGTGGGAAAATGAAACAGACCAGGAGGTTCACAAATGGGAAGTTGGAGATGTACAAACTGCTGTGAGTGAACAGTGATGCAGATTGAACTGGAGATGAAGTGGGAGGATCTGAGTGAGCCGGAGTCCTCTGCGGAGCATCCCCAAGCAAGTGAGTTATGGAAATGTAAGAAGGAACCTAGTATCATAGTGCTTTGGTAGTAATTTGTGACACAGTATGAGTATTGCTTTCACTGAAGGTCCCTTGAAGGCATTTGTACTTACAGAGGGCCATGCAGGGAAAGCTCCCCTTTCCCTACCCACCAGAAAGCTATGAAGGAGAAGCACTTCCCTTTCCACTGTGCAGACCGCCCTTGCTGAGTCTCCATTCCTATGGGCAGGCTTCACCGTAGAGGGTGTATTTTAGAGACATGTTACTTTAGAAGACTCCTACTAGAAGGCCTTGCCTATTGTACAAAATCTACTTCTTCCTGTTGTGTTATTTCGTTATCCCTTATTCAACTCCCTGCAATCAATTTCTCTGAAACAGAGCTTCCAGGAAGCAGATTGGCCATTTCTGATAAGTTGGCGTGTTACTATTCTCCAATTGATCCCATAATGAGAAATGTGTCGTCAACCTGGGTTTCTTCTGTTGCCAGTGTGCTAGGAAGCTCAGATCTGAAAAATCTGTGTTCAGTTCTCTGCTTTCCTAGCTCTTCTGCGATACTTTTCTCTGTCCCTCTGCCTTTATTGATTTGATTTTTATTTCTTTTATATCAGTGAATAATTGCAGTCTTTGATGGCACATCAAGTTGTTATTTATAAGAGTCAGTCAACCAGTCAGCTTTCCAGTTTGATGCTCAGGGTCTGACTGAGCAGAAGTCATAGGAACGCACAGTATGCGTTAGTATCTGGGGATACTAAGAAGCAGAAGTTGGTGAGGAGGGGACAGCAGGTCAGAAGTGAAGTGATGGATGGACACCGGGGCTGCTCATATACATGAGAAAAGCAGGGGAAGGGCAGATGTGAGGGAAGGGTCATGTTGGGTTTTAGGGAGCTCTAGGAAGCGAAATAGTCACTTCAAAAACAGTACAGGGGACATTGTGGTTACGAATGCAGGGCTGAATGTTACAGACTTGGAGGTGGGCCCGTCCAGGAAGAGGCTGGGCCCTCAACAGAGTGTACGGTTAGTGACCGTGGGAGACTAACCCACACCTGTCTGCCCAGCATGTCTGTCCCACACCTTACCCTTTAACTGACTGGCTCTGATTCATCCTGCGGGGTCCAGCGTAGGCATTTGTGCTTCAGTAAGAGCTCTTTCTCCCACTCTGGCTAAGCTGGTTGTTCCTCCTTCAGGCTCTTGCAGAACTGTATGTTCTCCATCACCAACTTCTCACAGAATAGTAAGAATGCCTCTTTCTTTCTTTCTTTCTTTTTTTTTTTTGTTTTTTTTTTTTTTTGGTATTTCGAGACAGGGTTTCTCTGTAGCTTTGGAGCCTGTCCTGGAACTAGCTCTTGTAGATGAGGCTGATCTCGAACTCACAGAGATCCGCCTGCCTCTGTCTCCCGAGTGCTGGAATTAAAGGCGTGCGCCACCACCGCCCGACAAGAATGCCTGTTTCTAAATGAGCCTCCGCTTTGTGCTGCAGCGTGGCTGCTCCGGCATATCTGTCGTATCTAGATCACTGCTCAGGACTGAGCTGGTGCTCAGCTCATGTTTATTACATGAGTTAATAAACTAGGATCTAAGCTGTAAGCAAGAGAACGCTGTGCCAGAGATGTAAGGGCAAGATGGATGGACATCCTTGTAAAAGTGGAGCTTAGCCTGCTGCTGAAGCTCATGGTCTTCAGGTTGGGGTTGGTGACTTAAAGGGCAGAAAAGCATTTTCCCATAGTTTGAGAGAAGTCCAAGATCAAGGAATGGCAAGGTAGATGCTCTTTTAAGGCCCCCTCCTTGGCTTATAGGTGGCGTGCTCCTCTACGTGTCTCCAAGGAGAGAAGAGGTGGATGCAGCAAGCTACCTCTTTGGTGTCGCTTAGGAGAAAACCGGTGCTGTGATATTGGGTCCCACTCCTGTGACCCAGTTCACTTCCAGAAAGGCCCTGCTTCTGAATCCAAGGGCCTTGTTCTCCCTGCACCAGGGCTGGGCTTCAACATGTCAATGTGAGGAAGACACAAGTGTTTATTGCATCATATAGATTTTTGTAGCTCAAAGCCATTTGTGACTTGCAGATAGAAAGATGAGTTTTCGTAACTGCAGATACGATGTATAGTCTATGGTGGGAGGCATCCTCCTTTGCTCTGAATCCCGGTGTAAGGGTCATTCTACAGTCCAGGTGTGCCTCACTTAGATCAATACCCTCTAGCCAGGTGGCTCGTTGAGTTTATTCTCTCCACAGCTTTGTCATGCCCGCTCGTCTGTTTGTTGCTCTTGAAACATTATTGATCATAACTGGATGTGCTCCTGTTGTTTGGAGAGTGGAAGGATTCCAGGCATAGGCGTGTGACAGGGATGCAAGTCATGGAACTTGACTTGTTTTAAAGTCCATGAGAGCACAGGTGTGGTTTGGCCCTGGCCAGCCAGCACAGGACGGAGTTTGCATTTCCTTTCATCTTTCTTAACAACCTTGAAAGTTCTCTAGTTGGAATTTAAAAATTCGTATCTTTCAGAAGGGTTGAAATTGTTTTACATTCTACATCCTAGAATTATGATTTGTTGAAAGTAAGAACAGATTCAAGAAAGAGTATGTAATTAATATGGGAGAGGGCAGAGCCCAGCAGAGACCTTGGAGGGCTATTGCAAGTGTCTCTTGTCCTGTATCCTAGGTGATCCTCAAATACATGTAGACTTATCCGTGATTACTTCCACTTTACTGAAGAAGCCACAGAAATGCATTTCTCTTGCCCTCTAAATGCTCTTCCACAGACAGCACGTGCCCTCTGATGTGTAGTGTTCCGCTTTATCTTCCTTTGCTTTGTTTCTACCTAGAACACTATTTATTGATGTGTGTTTTTGAGTTAAAACCACAAGTGACCTAAATGGAGAAACTGCTCTCCCTAGCCCTATGACCAGCTGCTGATTAGCCTGGCAAACAAGGCAGGGGTGAGTACAGGGCCACCTATCCCAGGAGCAGAGAAGAGGGAAAAACAAAATCGGATTTTTTTTTTAAACTGGTGTAAGAATATAAATTTGCTTTGTCTTTTGGTTAATTTTAAGTGGTCATTTCTATATTTCTATAATGTTTGGTGGAAATTGGTTCCCCTAAGGCCGGAAGTCTGAGCTAGAGGCAAAACCTTTGAAGTTTGTCTCCTTTCTTCCTTTGTACATCAGAATAAATCAAAACAAAACTCTAATCCCTTTATTCTATTTGACAACCATGGATGCTTTCTACACTATGTTAGTGAAATGAGGTTTTTCTCACTTGAGTGGTGAGTTTTTAAGGCTGCTTTTAAATTTTCCTGCCTGTTCTAAGATGCACACACTGACCAGCAGCAGCCTGATGAGAGTTAGGTCACTGCCAACCCCCAGCACAAACTTGTAGAACACACCGTAGGCTTGCAGAGGATCCTGCTTCCTTGTGCTTCCTCTCTTTGGGGCTCAGTTTTCCTTTTGTTCATGAACTCTCCAGTTATGCGCTTGGCTTTGCACGCTTACAGTTGTCTGTAGTGATCCACTTCCAGCGATGTCTTCAGCAGTAGGCGCGAGGAGTCTTGGTGGTAAACCTGTGTTCTGCCCATCAGGTCCCGGTGCAGCTCCCAGAGCTTAGTTCTGTGCTGCTGGTGGGTTGGAGGCCTTTTTTAGACTACACTCTAAAATTCCCTGTCTCACCCTCATACTTTTGAATCAATTTATGTTAGAGTATTTTTTTTAACACAATATCTTCCATCTACAAACATAGAGAGAAACTGCTTTGAAAATCAAAAGTGCATTTTATTTTGTTAGACAAATGAAAGAGAGTACTGGAAGTGGAAAATTCTAGAAAATTTTCTTCTCCATGCTTCTTCAACCGTTTCTTCGTGAACAGGCAGATTCAAAGCTTCTTGAGACAAAGTCTCTCCCACCATTCAGGCAGCATGGAGACAACCACATTTAAGTCATACATCAAAAACAACACCTTGTTCAACATAGTTTGTTTAGAAGCTGTACAAATAACGAAATCATGTTATAGGTTACGACAAAAAGCTACAACAGCCTGCACTACCAGCCCTCTGCTTTCTGGGGGAAGTGAGCCAGATGTTTAAACAATATGGCAGGATATGTGAATGCCGCAAGACTTGGAGACCTTGGGAAAGAAATCATGTCTGCACCCCTAGTGTTTCACAGTTTCAGACCCCTGACCTAGAAACAGTTTAAACAGATGTTCAGTTCAAGGGATTTATGTCGATGGTGAATTCTTTTTTTTTTTTCCATCCCTCCACTTTGGAAATGGATGCCTTGAAAATGATTCTCTCTCTCTCTCTCCTTCTTAACTAGAACATGACCGTTACCGTTACCATTTCTAAGCTCCTAGTTTTGTGCTGAAACTCTTACGGAGCTACAGGATGAAGACAGTGGAACAGCCTCCGACCCAGTCGATACTGTAGAGACATGTGACACATGTCACTTTTTTCTCTTCTCCCAGGTGGTTAAATTCAGACTTGGCAATGTTAGCAGAGTTTCCTAAGGAAGACAGAACCCTACAGAGCTCAGGACCCAGAATAAACCATGCTCCTCTTCTCTTCACGCCTCCAGTCCTGTTTCCTACCTTCCTATTACCCTCACCACCTCCTGGTTGGTTTCTTCCTCTAGATAATTCCTTCCAAGTGGAACCTCGGTGTGAGGAGTTCATTCCATAGTGTGGATCATTTCAGCCAGCCTGCCTTTCCGGAAGTGTTTGTTTCATATCTGAGATGTTTTTGTGCATTTGCTCTGCTTTAACTTGCACACGGAGAAAGAAAGTAGTTTTTTACTGGAGGCAAAACAGCCACCTGTGAAAACTAATTGCGTAGGTAGAGGTTTGATGGTATCTCTGGGAGGGATCCAGCAGGAAGAAAGTAAATGTTCTTAATCTATGAGGAAATCACCTGTGTGCCAAGCTGACCCTCTTCATCAAAGCCAGGATTGAAGTATCCCATCAAGTATGTGGCCCTTGTTTAGGTGGTAAGATGGGGAGGGTGGTCAGGGGAGGCCCCATGGAGAAGGCAGGTGCAGTCTATGTAGTGAACTGCAGTGATCAATGAGAAAACAGTCTCTCCAGTGCCTCATTATGGCTGGAATGTGATACAAATACTTTGAAGCCCAAGTGTGAGATTGCATTGACTTCCTTGTTTCTCTTTCCCAACCCCTGAATCTTTTTTTCCTTGGGTGCCCAAATTTATTCTTCGATCCTATTATTCTTCTATACCAGGTGCTTACAACAAAAAGGGCAAAACTATCTCTAGTGCTAAGGCAGGCGGCAGTGATGCTAGCCACCTTGTGCCACCATCTGTGGGACTCTGAGTCGCAGTGATTGTCACATAGCTAGAAAGCAGGTCTGTCAGTAGCAGGCTGCATGCTGTCCCGTTCTGCAGGCCTTGCAATAGACGGATCTGCTTGTTCACTTGGCAGAATCTGAGCTATCTAGAAAGGTTTTACATTTTGTTGTCCTAAGTGTGTGATGGCTGTGGTCTTGGCATGGGGCATGCTGGACAAACATGTCATCATGTTTTCTTCATTCTTCAACCGCAAAGGGCTGACAGCAGAGAGCTTGATTGTAAGTGGCTTTCTGTGTGGCTGCCTTCTATGGGAAATCAACACTATAAAGGACAGACAATTTTCTGTTATATAAAACACTGCGAAGCTTAGGGAGATTTTTAGGAAAAGTTAGATGATCCTTAGAGGGGCCAAATAAAAGAATAAATCTTTAGAAAGAGACAAAGGATTTTCCAAGAGCTACATTATCTAAATAAAGACATGAATTAAAATGACATTTACATGATTTTAAAAAATAAGCAATTTTGTTTAGAAGGCTTTGGGCATATTTCTTATTGTTCCTGGTGATAGTATCCTAAGTGTTCATTTCCTTACGCGCAGCCTCAGTGCATCTTCATGGGTGCTGAGCTGTGTCCCAGGGAGAGTAAAAGAACCAGAGGGATTTCTCTTGAGTCCCTCTGATCCTTACTGATTGAAAAGAAGCTGACTTTCTGTCTCTGAAGTCCAAGGGACCCCTTATCTCAGTGCCATTTGACTTCTACCTACCCTTTCTTCCACGCCAGCATCTTGTCGGTTCTCTCAGGAGTCAGCAGCTCTCCCCTGTTACCTAGGAACCCTTCCCCTCCCACGTGCCACCAGAGCCTCTTCTGCAGAAGCCACACCAATACTAATGAAATCTACTTTTACTGTATTAGAAATCTACTTTTAAACACAACCCCAGCCAGTCACAGTATCTGATACTCCCCAATGCCTTTCTTGAGAGAAGGTCCCTCCAACTTTGATACTGATCACAGTGTCCCTGGGCCATCTTTTCTGAGCCTATTGGGCCCTTGTTTATAAGGAAACATTTCCATTCTACAGACAGCCCGGTCACAGTCAAGTGTACTTTACTCTCACCATGCCTAGAGGCACTCAGGCCATTTGATGTACAGCAGATCCTGAACATCCATAGTGTCATGCCTTTCTAAATTTGCAAGTAGCCCTTTAGAGTGTATATCCTTTCCAAGCATCAGTGTCTCTTGCTTAGGCCTCTTGAGAGAGAGAGAGAGAGAGAGAGAGAGAGAGAGAGAGAGAGAGAGAGAGAGAGTGCGTGCTTCACATGCTTGTATATTTGTGTCTGTGCATGTGGAAGCTGGAGGTCAAGGTTGAGGGTACTCCTCAATGACTCTTTGCCTCATTGTTTGAGTCAGGACCTTTCCCTGGAGTTCCCCAACAGGAGGAGACTGCCTAGCTCCTGAATTCATAGAGCTGTGGTCTTTGTACCCTCCCCCCAGCTGTACTTGGGGCTGGGCATCAGAGCTCAAGTCCTCCTGCGTGGGAAAATGCTTTGTTGACTGAGGCATCTCCCTAGCTTCCCCCATTCATTTTTTTAAAAACAAGGAATGATGTGCAATGCAATAAAATGTGGAAGAACGCCATTGCTCCAGGCTTTATATGTGACAGCGAGTGGTGACGGAACAGACGCCTTCTGAGACTGGGGTGCTGTCGGAGTTCATATGCCTAAGAGATGCTCTACAGCCATGCATGACTCTGAGTGAACGTTTCTGGAAAATCTGCATACTGGGTTGGATGCCCCTTTTTCTTGTGTATGACTCTCATTACTCTCTCATAGATCTTAGGATGTGGACTAGGGAGATACTGGTCTACTACTCAGGCCACCTAATGAAGAAAGAAGGATTGTGACAGAGGGATTAGTGACAAGAACAGTGGACTCTGTGTATTAGGTGTAGATCTCAATTTCAAATTGTGAGTGTGTGTGTGTATGCTTACTTTAATTTTATAATGTTTTCATGACATCCTCACTGGCCTGACACGTCACATGAAGATGGAGTAGAGAACTTAGCTACTGGTTTATAACTCAGGACGCAGTAGAAGGTGAACGGTTGGAAGGCCGGGACCTTTCCTAGTTCACGTTGAACCTCCAGCAAGTTCTTGTTTGTATTTGTTCCTGCTGTAAGATGTCTAGGAGAAGCTCAAAAAGGAGGCCACTGGCAGCAGCACAGGATAGGAATCACAGGGTGCAAGGGACGTCCTCAGAGTCTTTGTCTATGAAGTGTATGAGCTCCTTTGGGCTGTCTTGCTCTGTGGCAGTAGACCTGGCTATATGCAGAAGTGCCCTCAGATGCCCGGATCACACGTTCTTACCTGTCTGCCGAGTTAGTCATCCTAACCCTGAAAGCATTGCCCCAGCGTTAAACAGCCTGCTGTGTAACATGAGGGCTTACTTGTTGGGGTTTCTGTCCCACCCAGTACCCCACAGCCGGCAAGCCCCAAAGAAATCACACAGAGAGTCTACATTAGGTTATACACTGATTGGCCCATTAGCTCAGTCTTCCTACTAGCTGGCATAACTTATATAAACCCATTATTCTTATCTGTTAGCCACATGGCCAGTACCTTTTCTCAGCTGGGCTGCTACATGTTACCTCCTTGGAGATCTGCGCAGCAATGCTAAGGGAGCTTCCTGTTTCCCAGACGGTCTCCTCGCCCTGCCTTTACTTCCTGTCTGTTTGACCCGCCTATACTTCCTACCTGGCCAATCAGCATTTATTTAAAACATGATTGACAGATACAGACAAGTTTCCTGCACCACTGCTGGTTAAATTGCAGGCTGGATTAAGTCTCCGTTAGAGCAGTTGGGAGGTTGTAGTAGACATGGAAGGACATTCTCAGTCCTGGTTTCTTTGCGTCCACTGAACTCATATTGTGAAACGAGCCATCCATGATTTCCCTTACGTTTATTGTATCCATAAGAGAGAGCACTTGACAACAATAGCCACTGCCACCAAAAACGTGAGTGGTGTGTGTGTGGGTGTGGTGGGGAGAAAGTCTACCCTGTTCAAACAGTTTAGGTAATTGTATTATTTAAGCGAAACTTGATTATGGGAGAGGCGGATATAATGCTCTAAGAAAACCTCATGGCTTGAAAGAGTCACATCTTTCTTTAGGACTATAATAGGGAATTCTGCCTATGTGTGTTGAATTCAAAAGACAGATCATAGCAGGTTCATTATTTACCTCATCCTTGGAATTAGCTGTTATTAAAAGATTTTTGCGGTGTTTCTTCCTTGTTCATTCTATGCCATTAAAATAGGCACCGGGGATGCCAATGCTTGCTGGTGCTGGGAATTCAGTCTGATATCCGGCTTGGAGAAGGGCATCTTTCCTATCCTTCTGTTGCTGTGCAGCAGCTGGAACAAGGCCCAGCTGTACCAAGTTCTAGAGTGGTACTCCATTTCATATGTGTATTATCTCACTTAACACTCATAGTAACGCACACTGTCCCCACTCTGTAAGTGAAGGACTTGAAGACCTGTGTTAAAGACATTCTAGGGCCAAACAGTTTGTAGGTGTCACATTCAGGTGTGCAATATAAAAGAAATCTGGCTTTAGAGCTGTTGGTTCCAAATCATTAGTCGATACTGGTTGATATGTAAGGTGAATAACTGCTGGTCACATGGGCCCTTCCGTTAGGATCTCCTACATCAAGGCACCTTGACTGTCAGCTGTGTCCAGCTCCAGAGAAGATGGATAGGAGTCGCTTCAGAATTGCGGGGATGACAAAGCCAATCCCACTGAAGCCACGGAAACTCAGTTCCTGAAAGACAGGATTTGGGAGGTGGCTGGCTTGTCTGCAAACTGCCTGTGAGGGGTCCCTTGTTGGAGGGGAGCTCTCCTGGCTTCCTTCTCATCCGCTTGCTCTTGCCCCCCTAGGCCCACGTGTATGAGCTTATGCTGATTAAGGGTCTGTGAAATCTGTATCCAGGCTAGTGTCTCTGAAACACTGGCATGTCTGGAAGTTAGTGCCTTAGAGGCAGAGTGTGAGTGATGTGTTTCAGTGTTTCTTCTCTCTGCGTATCGGGTCTTCTCGCCCTGATTTGCCTTCTGTCACTTTTCCGTGTATGTTTTCATTGCTATGCACAGCAGTGAAGATGGTTGTGTGGACTGAGGTAAGAGATTTGCTTTCCTGAGGGAGGAAAGCTTACCTAGTGAAAAGGTCTTAGGCAACAGTTTACTTCTAAATGTTCAGAGTGAATGACAAATGACTAATCATTTTCTTGACCACACTTTTCCTCCCTTGACACTACATTTTGGGGTAGAATCAGAGCTAAAAATTTAGATTCTCTCTCTTTTTTAAAAAAACACAACTAAGAAATACTTTGCCTTCAAACCCAGCTGTGCTGGGGTGCAGTGACCGCTTTTGTTGTTTTTTTTATGTGAATATTGTCAAAGGGCGTGACCTCTGGGGAAAGGAGTTGAGAGTGTATTGTTTGGTAAAATGTTTTTGCACGAAATGTTTGGTGTTTTACCGTTACAGCAGCCTATGTAGGCAGGTGCTGTTGTTAGCATCAGCTTACGTGAGGAAGAGGTGAAAGGACTTCCTGGTCACAGAAGTCATGTGTGGCAGACAGAAGCTAGGCTAGGTACTTGGATTCCAGAAAGTATTTAACATTAACATAGCTAGGAGAGAATAAGCTGTGACACAGTTAACTGTTTCAGAAAGTCACTCTGAATGCCTCTTGACCATTGTCCAGAAATGAAGTCCCTAGGACCAGCTGGGTGTTCCAGCACATAGCAGGACTGCCCAATGAGCTAGACTGTCCACAGGAAGTCGATAACAAGCGCGAAAGTCTAAAACTTCCCACATCCCAGCTGTCCTGGTGATAGAAGGTAACCTTGATTTTCCTCAACTGTTTTATAGGCTACCAAGAGGCTAAGCGGTCACCACTTAAGAAGCGCTTTGCGTGAATTGAGCCATGTGCAGTTGTTACTATTAGTGACGTCACATCTGATGCTTAGCAGTCCGTACCTAGCCATTGGTATGCCGGGACCTTTCTTTTATTCTTAGTTAATATGAGTCACTGATCACACTTCTTCTTAATGAGGACTGTAAAACAAGGCCATGTTAGGTACTCAATGACACTAGTGTATATGACAATAGAGAACTGGCGTCTATTGATATTGGTCTTTATTAAAGAAATACCATTAATGTGCAGGACACAAAATGCTCAGCAGAGTCACAATGTTGCCTGCTGTTTCTTAACAAAACGTGCCCAGGTTTTGACTCCTCAGGTTCAGCTAAGTTAAGTTTTGCTTGAAATTTAGAGGCATTGTTAGTACTTTTCTTTATAAACTATGCTTTGAGACCCATGACTTTAATATGTTTTGTCTAGAGTACACTGAAGAGTAAAAACAGATCCTTGTTATTGCTTGCCCCTCTCCTCTTCTTTGCTAATGTGTAGTTTTACATGTATGCACACAGAACCCTAAGCATATGGTATTTTAAAAAATCTTTGTTTAACTGAAGAGGTAAATTGTGTTTCTTTTGTGAGATATTGCTAAGCAATAAAATTGTTTTTCTCAGGATTCTGTGTATTAGTACAAGTGCTAATAGTTCAGACGAGGCTTTGAATGGGTGGTGAAGAGGAGCGATGCACAGGAGCAATGCATG
>JAQHUG010000163.1:971117-1002669 GCA_028555095.1 Dicrostonyx torquatus
CTAACAAGGCTGCAGGTGAGCACTCAGCTGGAAGAATTGGGGGAAAGTGACTAATGTCACCTTGTAGAGAGCCCTTGCGTGCTGCTGGGAGAAATTTGAATTCCTCCATGAGTTCTGTGAGGACACTGAGCGCAGTTCCCAGTCTCTGGGCAGTTCTTTCTGAGACAGGATTTTTCTGTGTAGCCCTGGCTGTCCTGGAACTTTCTCCGTAGACCAGGTTGGCCTTAAACTCACAGAGATCCTCCTGCCTCTGCCTCCCGAATGCTGGGATAAAGATGTGCTCCACCACTGCCCGCACCTGACCAGTTCTTAAAAGAGATTATCCACCCCCCTGGCTGATCCATTATTTCCTCACTGTCAACATCAACATTTCTATGCTTTTTCCCTTCTGCTCTGTAGTTAGGCTTCTTACTCAATTCAGAAATGAAGGTCAACATTTTCTCTTTGCACATTTCCAGCATTCCTTGAAACAATCACTGTGAGAACTGTCAAATTATCCAGCTATTATCCAGTTAGTGACAGTGTCTTAGTCCCTTTGCACCAAAGGACTTGCATCCATAAGCCTCTTTCTTTTAGACATTTGGTACATCATCACAGATGTTATCCTGGAGGTAAGATGCTGTGCGTCTGAGAAGGAAATAAAAGGGCAGGACAAAAGATAAGTTGAATAGTCAAAGATGAGTTCTCCCCATCAGGAAGAGCAAACTATAGTACCTGATTAGACTGAATAGCGGTGACAACACTGGCTTTGTAGTTGTTGTGAATCTGTTTAAACTTTTTCATAAATGTAATGAATGAAAATTATGAAGCATTGATTTAAAAAAAATACAGCTTTCTTTCGGTGTGCTCTTCTCGGAACTCACCTTTCTTTCCTTCCTACTTTGTGCTTTGGTTGGTTTTTCTTTTTCTCCTCCTTCCTACCCCCTCTACTTCCCCATCCCTCCCTGTCTCTCCAATCCTTTCTTCGCACATTTCTTGACAGGTTGACTTCTTCTTATACAAGTTTACCTGAATTTAATGTGGGCAACAGTCAGTCACAAGTGCAATCTCCTTTAGCAAGAAGAGAAAAGGCAGGGCCTATGTAGGAGGAAGGAAGGGAATCCCTCAGATTGTCTTCTGACTCCTATGTGCACCTCCCCACACCACACACAACAAGTAAAATGTCACTAAAACTTAAAAAAGAAAGCTGAAAATTCTTGAGAGCAGTGTTGAGTTCTTTTAGATCATTGGGCCATGTGCTCAGGATGGGGCCATGATGCACTCCAGCTATGCCAGCAACATGCAGATTCTAGTGTTTATGTTTCTCCTAGGAGAAGAGAGATTACAAGTAGGTCTTATTTTTAAATATCCTGCATTGTGCACTGGGGAGTGAAATAGTTTCTCTCACGGAGAGATATGGATTACCACAGTTTTAAAAACTGAGTGCATGCACCCTTGTAAGTCATGTAGTAACTGAAAACTATGCTGATAAATGTAAAAATCAATTGGTATCTTGCTAACAATCAAATAATGTGGACATATATTGATGAAGATAACTAAATCCCACAGAATTCGTGTGGCTAACTATTCTCCTGTAATGCAACAGAAATGAAAGTCCAGCTCTGTTCTATTTTTTTTTTTTTTTTTTTTTTTTTTTTACCCAGCTGGGTATTTACAAAAGTTGAACCCGTGTCCAACTTTCTGCTCTCTAACTATACCCTGTCCAGGGAACTAGTGTGTCGTTCCTGGTCTTCTGGGCAGACTGTATGCTGGATGTCTGGGCAGGATATCCTTAGGTCTCTGGAATGAACTTGGATTAGCTACTCTTCCCCGGAGACCCTGGACTCTTGGGTCCTGGAAAGAGCCAGCACCCTAGTGTGTCCGTGACCTCTACAGTGAAGTGCTGCAGCTTGCTGATAGCACTCCCAGCAACCTGCTGAACTGGTTATTCTGGTCAGGAGAAAATAGCAGTGACATCATGTGATCCTGGCAAAGTAAAGCACATTGGAACTTAGCCTTTGAATACCCAAGGGGCTGGCAGCAATCTCAGGGGTTGGCTGGGAGCCCCATTGAGTTCACTAGTAATCAGTTGACTGCTGAGCTGGACAAGCTGCCCCAGTTTTTCTGACAAGCTCTGTCTAAAAGAATGATGGGCAGCCTGCCATTAGGATTTTTTAGCAGAGTTGCTAATGATTAACTCTTTAGCTACTATATATACATCATCTTCTTCGTTATGTGCTGGCATTTAATTAGATGAAACTTGGAGGGAAGATTCTAATTCCTCACTCAATTGCTGCACCAGGAATTCCTCTCTTGCACAACATACACCCAACGGCAAGGAAAAACACTGTAGAGCCGTTTATAGGCATATTTCAAAGGAATGCCAGTTGACTGGTTTTCCTTGAAGTTCCTAGTGTGTTGTCTTTTAAAAAAATACTATGGTCTTTAATCATATTAAATATCAGGTGGTACACCTTAGGCATACCTAGGAAATAGATGTCACCTACAAGAATTTTGGACAACTGGGCATTTAATATTTATTCGTGATTTTTAAATCCGTTCATATTCTTTCCCCCATATCCTGTGGTAAGTATTATATGTGTGATCAGTTACCGTAAGTCCAGAGAAGCAAATTCTTTTTGGTCATCCAGAATTCTCGGTGGAATATCAGCTTTTTACTAGAAAAGGTGCTTTCTTAGTAACCTTTATTCTTTTCCCTACATGCTTCAAATAAAGTCCAGTTCCCAGAGTTGCACGTTTTGCAGGTTGTACTCCAGCCGGCAAGGCATGTTCACTCTTGCCTTTTTGTAGGAAGTTTTCCTAAGACATACTTTGTTTTAGGCCACTCTTCCTGTGCCGGTGCTCCAGGATTCCTATCCAGTGAGACTCCAGCAGGGGGGTGCTCCAGGAGTCCTATCCAGTGAGACTCCAGCAGGGGGGTGCTCCAGGAGTCCTATCCAGTGAGACTCCAGCAGGGGGGTGCTCCAGGAGTCCCTGTCCAGGGAGACTCCAGCAGGGGGTGGGGTGCTCCAGGAGGTCCTATCCAGTGAGACTCCAGCAGGGGGGTGCTCCAGGAGTCCCTGTCCAGTGAGAGAGACTCCAGCAGGGGGGGGCACCTCCTGAGAGAGTGTGCCAGTGACGTGCTGCTTCACTAGGTACATAGTGAAGTTTTGTCAGTGAAAGCTAAGGCTCAGAACGTCGTCCCCCTAGTCAACCCAAGCTTTAATTTTTCATCTCCTTTGATCTTTCCTCTTCCAAAGCCATATTTGAGAAATGAGGGAAATTCTTCTTCTGCTTAAGAGGTCTGCTGCATTAGCAATCTAGGACATAATTGTACACCAGACAGATAAGATGTTATAGAAGTTTTCTAGTTGTTTTTCCTTCTTCCCTACTTCTCTTCTGTCCCTCCCTGTGCACATTTGACAGCCATAGGCTCAGACAGACCCACCTTTATGGCAGAACTGAGTATCTAATGTGACAACCTTTGAGATGCTCCGTTAAAGAGAAAGCGAGTTTTTCCCAAGAGAAGATGAAAGAGAACCAGATTTTCAGTAGTGTTTACCACAAATAGGTGAAGCTTTTTAGTATGTGCTTATTGAGTGTGGTTTTGGGAGATGAGTCATAGAGGGTTCTGGAATCCCTCCCCTTGTCCCTTTGGGTGAGGACAGTATCCCTGCTATCTATTGCTACAACTTCACTTATCCTGAGACAGCCTAAGGAAGGGGAAATGGCTGCTCTCTGTTGCCCCCTTCTCCCTTTGTCTTCTGCTTCCTTCCTTCCTCATTCCTTTCCTCTCTGCTCTCCCCACCCTTTGTTGCTCGGTTCTTTTTCCTTCCCTTTCTTCTTCCTCTTCTTGTCAGCCCTTGTATTTGAGCTCACAGAGCTTGTCCACAGGTAGTGATGTTTATGATTATCTGCTGAGGGAAGTTCTCTAAATGATTATGAAAAACATGGCTGAAAAGGATCACAAAAATACTCACTTCTTACATACAACATACAGACCTACAACTGTGGCAAAGTTTTATGATAGGAAATGATCCATATCAATATAAAGTGAGTGGATCTTGTCAACATTTGGGGGAGGTGCTGTTTCTCACTTACTAAGAAGTTGGACTTGCCTCCAATTCACCATTTTAACTTGGATAAGTTACTTGGGTCTTAATTACATTATCAATAAAAGCAAGGGTTGTGTTGCTTATCCTCAAGATTTATGTGTGACTAGAAGTTTTAAAAACGATACATTTGCATTGACATATGTAAGAACTTAAGAGAAGGTGTTCCTTAGCATGTTCAGTGTTGTGATTTCTGGATAGGGAAGCAGCTGACCTTCAGTCAAGTCCATGTCACTGCAGACCCCGTTTGAGCCATGCCTGTAGATTCCAGAGTCGGTTACCTGAACACTGTAAACTGTGCCCGAATAGCTGGGCGCTAACATAGAGCCCTGCGTGGTTTCTCCAGTAGTCTAACATTTTTGAAGTTTATAACAATCCACTGAAGTTTCTGAAAAGATACTGCCTTTGACTTAATTCTAACTTTTCTCATTTTCCTCTATTTTAGGGGCTGTTTTAGCCACTGAAAGGTATCAGCTTTTTTTTTTATATTATTTTTTATTGCTAGCACTGGGTTATTGTTAATCCCAGATGTCAGAGTCTGAAGGGAAACAGATAGGACTGAGAAAGTTACCTGCTAATGCTGCTGATGTGACTTCAAGTCCACTTTTCCCTCGGCCCTGGGTATTGTGAGGACAGTGCCATCTCTTGCTGTCTTCCAGTGTCTCTCTGGTTTTCAGTGTATGCTAGTCCTCTTGTTACTTCCCCTGTAGGTGAAGCCACTATTGTTACCTGAGAAACCTAGGGGTTTAAATGTTTTCTCTCCCAGAAGTTCTAGTCAAATTTTCTGAGCCAGTTCCTAATGGTGTGTTTTTCTCATTGGCAGCAGCTGGTCTCCTCCTAGTCTTAGAGTAGAAGAAGATAAACCAGGACACCCAAACTAGGTGAATGGGCTGAGTTAAGAAGAACAGCTCTCCAGAGGGAAATTACCGCTTTAGTGTTACAAGAAAGTAGTGGACTTTATCCAAACGACACCCAGGTAGATAAACCAACTAACCAGGTTCACTATGGATTAGAAGATTACAGTTTATCATGATTCTATTTTTAAGTTAGCCAGCAGTGAAATTGTTAATGAGATGGCACTCAGGCATAGAGAGTCCTACTCATTACTGAGTCTTAACTCGATGGTAAGCATGGGACATCACAAAACCCGATGAGGTAAGCATGTAGATCCTTTTATGGAGGAGGAAGAGGAGAATGGAACCTCTTCTGTGCAGTCACTCAGGGGTGGGGACAGCCACTCCACCTTCTCTTGTAGCTGGTATCTGTGCCATGGCAGTTGGCCCTCTGGGTCCAAGGCATGGCAAAGATGTGTTGCTCAGGCCTAGATGACTGGCATGCCTTCCTTGAGGGAAGTGGTTTTGGCTTTTGTCCCTAGATTTGTATGGAAAGCCAGGACTTCAAAATCCTGTTCTATGAGTAAGTTGTTGTGTGACACTGTTCCTGGGAAGACAGCAAATGTCTCAGATAGAGAACCAACAACAGAAGAAAGTGGATAGTACCGAAGTGCCATTTTGGTGATCCACTGAATTTTACTGGGACTACTTACAGAAGTACGAATGAGCGGTTACTTACAGGAGCAGAAATGACTCAAAAACAACAGCATCACCAAAGCCCGTACCACCTGGTGTGGTGTCTCACAAAATCTGAAGCCAGGTAGCTTGTTAGGTTGGAGACTATGTCTTTCAGGCAGCACAAGGTGGTCTGAGTCTCTGCTAGACAGCTAGGCTGAACTCTGCTTCTCCCAGGCATTTTGGTTGGTTTGCTTCTCTTTTTAGACAAAATTCTCTGTCTGAGAGCATCTCTCAGCAGTCCTTATGGTGGGGGGAAGCCCAATGATTCGGTCTGTTTCAGAACTTCCTGAAGCTATTGAGTTGTCTATTTCCTGTGTCATAATGATGCAGAATGGAGTGTTTCATTTCCCTGTAGAGCACCCTGTGTCTTAATGTGCTAATCTCAAAGATGGAAGTTTTATCTTGGAGAAAACTGCTACACAACGCAAGTGTCTCCAGTTTGCCCAACCTTACTGGAGGGCGAATGGGAGGATGCTGAACCTCAGCTGGATCTGGCTGGAAAATGGTGGCGCTTCTGTTAGGAATTTGGGAGATTTTTACTGATTAGTTTTACCAGTTAACCCTATATTACTAAAACTCTTTTGAAAGGTTGTAAGTCCTTGTTTACTGGGCTGCCATAGCAAGGTACCATAGGCTGTGTGAGTTAAAGCAACAAACAGGCCTATTCCTTTACTTCTGAGGGCTGGAAGTTGGGAGGCTGTCAGCCTCGCTGGGTTCTTGTGACAACATTCTTCCTGGGCTGCTGGAGGCCAGCTTTCTGCTCTGTGTTTGTGCAGAGGGAGAGAAACCTAGCGTTCTCATCTGTCCTGCAAGGGCACTGATACCCCAGCGTAGGCACACTGCTGACTCTTTTTCCAGCATGTCTCATTTGTTTCAAGTGTTAAACCTGCTAGCTTTGTTTAAACACTGAAAATTCATTCTCAGAGAAGAAGAGTTTTTTGTTTTTTTTTTTTTAAGGTATGGTTTCTCTGTGGAGCCATGGCTGTCCTGAAACTCATCCTGTAGTTCAGGTTGGCTTTGAGCTCTGTGATCTGCCTGCCTCTGCCTCCCAAGTGCTGGGATTAAAGGCGTGGGCCACCCCTGCTCCATGAAACTTAGAGAAGTTAAGTAATGTGACTAAGACCAAACAGCCAACATGTATTAGAGTGAATCTGATGTTGGACAGCCACATGTATGTGCTGCACACGCCGTGGCAGAAAAGGGCGTTCATTGTGTAATCCGTGTGCCCATAGAGGACCTGCCTGAGAGCTCGGGCAGGAAGCCATCCAGGTCTGTTAGGGAGAATTTCCGTAGAGTGAAGCTGAACATTGATGTCCCAGAGTCAGTGATTTCCCGGATGAGGGGCAGAGGAGCACCCTGATGGCTGGAGTACCATCTCACGTGGAGGTGTGGTAGCCTGTGCACCTCCAGGAGGGATATGAAGAGCAGTAGGAGTGGGCTCCAGGCTCATCGAGCCAGAGTTCAAAATCCAAGTGCCTTGCCAATGTCAGGTGTTTGGATTTGAGTCTAGAATCTGTGGAAAGCCATTGAAGGCCTTCAGGGAAAGCAAAGTGTCATGACTGAGTCTAGGTTTGAACAAACAAACTTTAAGAATACATGTGCTGATTAGGGAGTTTGCAGTTGGAGGCCCAGCTCATGCCACTGTACTTTGGATGCATCGCCCTCCCTTCCTTACCCCTGGACTTCTTACCCATCAGCACTGCTCCGAAGTTGCATCCACAGTGCAATCATTCCTGGCTTGTGCAGAGGGAATGGTCACTCCCTCCTCTGAGCTGCTCTGTGATTTATGGGTAACTCCTGTTGCTTATATAACATC
Source organism: Dicrostonyx torquatus (assembly GCA_028555095.1). Taxonomy (NCBI): domain Eukaryota; kingdom Metazoa; phylum Chordata; class Mammalia; order Rodentia; family Cricetidae; genus Dicrostonyx; species Dicrostonyx torquatus. Next base: position 978,596 of record JAQHUG010000163.1, read on the forward strand.
ACAGGGTAGCGATGTGTTTACACGTCTCTCCCACTGCTCAACCTTAAGGACCTTGTGAGAAGGGAGTCTGTTTTTTCTGGTTGGTTTCATTGCTGTTTTGCTTGCACAGTGTATGTATGGTCCTTGGCACATCATAGGGGCTCCTATTTGTTGAAGATAACACATTGAATTAAGGCTCCTCTGGACGTGAGGAGAGAGGAAAAACACACACAGAGGACAACTTTGGTAGGAATAAAAATAAGAAGATGTAACACGGGTGTAGAGATGAGGATTCAGGGATGATTCTGAGGCTTTCAACATACTCATCTGGGGAATTGTTAATTTCACAGAGAGGGAAGGAAAGCCACTGAATTGGGAGCTACGTTGTTTAACTTGGTTGCGTAGGGACATTTTGGTGCTATCTAGCAGGCGAATAAAAATACACATCTGAATTTAACTTTATTGAACCTCAAGCCTTTGAAAACCAAGTTTGATCAAGATTTTGGAGTCTGGGACTATCACGGACATGATTTTGTGGGAATGCCTACTTTTAAGGAAGTGGCTGAAGAACTGGAATCAGAGGAGAATATTTCGAGACCTCTGATAAGTTGGGCTGGAATGAAGAGTATGCAGAGCAGTTAGGGACACACCAGGTTCTTCTGTGGACAACAGCTTTTATCATAAGGGTGTGTGTGTGTGTGTGCACACGTGTGTGGAGAGTGTGTGTGTGTGCACATGAGTGCAGGCACCTTGTTGGCCAGAAGATGATGTCAGATCTCCCAGAGCTGCACTCACCTGCAGTTGTGAGCATCAGGTGCTGTGAACTGAACTTGGGTCCTCTACAAGAGTGCTGTGTGGTCTTAGCCCCCAAGCCGTCGCTCCAACCCCCATAAAAGTACTTTTGAATAGCAAAATATCCGCAGTCAGAACAATGGTTACATGTACCGTTTTCTCAGTCTGTACTCCCTGTTCAGCATTTTGCTAAGTGTTTTCTCAACATGTCTCATTTCTTCCAAAGTTTAAAATGTTTGTCTTGTTTAAGCAGTCTGCAAATTTAAACTCAGAGAAGTTAAGTAATGCGTCCAAAACCAAACAGCCAACATGCGTTAGAAATGGACATACTTTGTGAATGTCACATGTGTGTGCTGCAAGAATACTGACCAGGGATCATTTTGTGGTTTTTTAATCTGTGGAGACTGGGGATTTTCGGGTCACCAGCAATATAATTATTTTACTTTCACATGGGTGAAAGAATATGAGGGTGAGTTACGTTCCTTTGTTTCTCTCATTTAAGCCAACTGATTAAAACAAAATATTGGTGGCTGTTATGTATCTGTTTAGCCTAGTATATATTTTAACTTGTTTTTCTAATATAAGGCCATTTGAAATAAATTAGTTTTGCTAGCATTCTCTTTACAAACTTCTTATACTTAAATTGTCCAAGCTTAATTTTTATACACTGGAATTAATTTAAACAAGATCCTGAATTCTTCCGCAGTTATTTAAGTTAGTGCTTCCTTGCAAGCTTTGTGTGCTTGGGAGATATACCCAAGAGCAATTGCTGAAAATATTTTCTCATAATTGCTGCACTAGTATATATGCACTTTCATATATAATTCAGGAAAGAAAAAATACTGCGTATGATAGGCTAGGGCTCCAGCATGGAGGTACTCACGTGTGCATTGCTAATTCTCTGGAGACCACTGGACAGTAATTTCCACGGAACCAGACGGTTTAGTTTTGCCAGCAGTGTCCTTTCAAAGCACCAGCATGTACTTGCAGTCATGGTGTGGCTTCACCTAGTCCTCTGCAGAGGAGAAGCAAGGAACTCCTACAGCCCGTGCTCACCCTGTCCGTCACACCAGACTTGTCTGGTCCTTCCGTCGATAAACTTCTCTGGCTTCTGTACTCTCTTAGATGGGTGTAGGGCTTTCCACAAAGACCTTTTACATAGAGAAATGCTGAGGGGAAGCCGAGACAAAATCCTATAACAAAATGGATGGGCACTGCTCGGTATTGTTCTTAAACCTGATTTGGTAAATCTAACCATAGGTGATTTTCTGGCTGGACATACAGGCTAATTTCTCCTGTTTATCTTTCTGCCTTTGAAAACAACAACAACAACAAAAATGCTAAACAGACACAAATCCCAAGCTCCTCCCCAAATATATCCGTATGCAAGATTCTAGGGTCTGGGGGGCAGGCAGTGGGTGAGAGGAGGACAAGGCAGTCCTTACTGCAGCATCCTTCCCACTGATGGTTTCCATTGCTGCCTTGTGTTTGTTCTGGAATTAGAGTCTCTACTTTTAGTAACCTTATAATGCAAATACTATTGTTTTAAAAGATAAGTTATGCACCCTTAAATTATTGAATGTTTTCTTCAATTTATATGCTAGAAGTGAAAATGTAAATAAAAGTATTTTTAATGGCTGTTCCTATGAAGTCATTGATTTTCACAGGGTCTGTGTCTGTAAGGAGGAAAAGAATGAGGTCTAAGTTTTTACATTATAGTCTGATGACTAAAATATCTGCAGACGTGGATAAATCAGCTCTGCCTTTACATAACCATTGGATTCCTTTCAAGGTACTCTCTCCTAACCAGCACACTGTACAAATAACTTCACTTCAATATAGCTATATCTTGATGTGTTTAGATTTGGTAAACGCTCCTATCTTTCAAACATGCATCATTTATTTAAAATGCATAGGCATATGCTCAGAACGAAGTTATTTTCAGTGCATATATATTCATTAGCCTCTGTGTGAAAGTGCATTTCAAGTAACAACCATTTCAGTGTTTATTTTTCTTTCGAAACTTTCCTTTCTCTCCATCTTGCTTTAATTGAACCCTAGGCTTGAACTCTTTCAAGCCATTCCCATGGAGCCAGTGCACATGGGAACATGTTTGACTGATATAAAATAATTTCTCTGTTGATCATATACCCATGCATGATAAGATATGCATAAGAAGAAATCTGGTAGAGAAGTATAAATAATACTTATCTTTAAGCCAGCATCTGTCATCTGCTTCAGCAGACAGCACTTGCTTTCCTCCCAGCACAAAAAGGCCTGAGAGATTTATGGAGCAGCTTTGTTTGTGCTCTGTGATGCTTAATCAATTTTTATTAAATTCTAAATTAAAACTTGGCTTTCACTCCAGTGACATCTCTGATGTATACAGCAAGGAGAAAGGTCACAAGGCCTCCCCAAAAGGTTAAGTACGGGTGGTCCGAAGCCCCATTCTTCTGCCCCTTCCTGGACTTCACTTAATAACTCTTGTAAGTCTGACTGAGTTCTCGTAGGGACGTGGAGAAGTGAGGAATGCAGCCCCAGCTCTGGACTCCCTCAGGCTCCTTCAGCTTGGGGTTATTTGTAGTGTGTTTAATACGCTCATGCGTGTCCCGTACCCAAGAGGACATAGCATGATGGCAGCGTGCAGATAATGCGCTCCTTTTGCTTCCAAGTACTCTCATGACTCAGGACTCACCTGTTAGAGTTGCAGAGCGTTTGAATTTTGTAATCTTCTCAGAGTCTGATCATATTCAAGGCCTGACTCTGACATGAACCCTCTAGCTTTTTTTTTTCTGTCTGAATTTCCTGTTAAGTTCTACATTTGGAACTTTCCAATCTTTTCCTAAAAATTCTTTTGATTAAATATCAGCATACAGTGGGAATTCCACTCAAAGAAGCCAGTTTGAAAACAACCATCTTAATTTTCTATTCTCCTATCCCAGTACTGACCAGGCCTGATCCTAGTTAACTTCCGAGATCAGAGATCTAATACATTCAAGGTAGTATGACTGTAGACTAGACATAGATATACATAGAGACAATATACATATGTATACACTATATATTCTATTTTCTATACTAATGTGCGCATACGCACACATATACGAGTTGTGATTTTTTTTTTCTTTTAGATTCTGCATCTATAAGGAAAGGAGGAATGAGGTTAAATTAAAAATTTATTTCTTTGTTGACTACTGATATTTTTGTTTTTGAATTTGGTTTTTCTTACATCTGGTACACACCAGACTAACCTGTACATGTTATCCCTTTGGAAGCATATGTTCGTGGGCCCTGATCCAGGAGAAGCTTCTGTAGCTGCATTTAAAAGTATAAGGTTTCTTGAAGAGAGGGGGGGAAGACTATGAAATTTGTTGTTAATTATTGTTTACTTTCTGGGAAATATGGCACGCTGTAAACTTAAGATGAGAAGGTCTGTGGTTTTGAATTATATAATATGCTACTTAGAAGACAAGTGGTTGCAGAACAACTTGGGAGCCAAGTTTTGCAGTGAAGATTAACAATTCACGCAGCTGGTCCTTTCCCATCCCTCCTCTGTCCTTCACCGCATTCATGGTCTTGTGCTACACACCGCCATATTGTGCTTAGAAGTTCCACGTGGACACAGAAATGCTGATCTCTATAAATCCTATTTTCTACCTACCCCCAAGGCTTTATGTGTCTTCTTGATTTGTCTCATGTCAGTACCAGCCTGGTACTGTACACACATGTAACTAGAGATACAGTGATTGGTGCTCCAAAGCTCAGGTCTGAGACAAGAAATCACCTGCTATATCTGCCTCTCGTGTGCCGAAAGCGTGTTCGGTCTCTGAGTGCACCGTGCGCATGTGCTTCTTTCTCTAGTCATCGAGAGAAAGCCTTTGGATTCACTGCAAGCACTGAGCATTCATGTTGGAAGGTGGCCCTGCTAAACTCGATGCCCAGAGAAAGGTTGAGGATAAAGTGGAGTTGGTCCTGGCTTTCTCACCCCAGAACCGCATCTTATTCTGGCCTGGCCGAAGCCACTCCACTGTGATCCTCGCAGACTACGGGGCGAGAGAGCCCTGTCTGCTTTCTGTGTTTCTGAGGAGTAAATGTTGAGTGGATGAACTGAGGCTTGGGAGAGATTGCCAAATGAGGTGGTGATGATGGCTAAAGAGACTTGGACTCGGGGAGTGCTCTGGCAGCAGTAACAGCGCAGACGGTATCATGGTTTGGACCATAGTGCTTTAGACAGGCTGCCAAGTGTTTGTGACGAGGCAGGGCTGTTACTATACTTCGCTTTTAACTTTACTTTTGCATACAGTATATCGCTCTTGTTTTATAAACTGTGCTGCAGACTTTTGTCCCTCTATAAACAAGTGAAGCTGTTGAGTTTTTGGACAAAGTTTGAAGCCGCCTTGCGTTGCTTCTTTGCTTTATGTTGCAAGTGGAGAGCTGAATACTAAGATCCCTTTTCACACCGCTTATAATGCGATGCACATTTTGAAGGCAATTTAAATTCTTTTGGCTCCCCAGCCATATGCTTCAAAATGGAAGCATTATACATGTCTGAATAGAGAACGAGGTAGAGGCTTGGCGCACACACATGTACAGCAAAGTCTGCAGTGGGATGCTGTCCTTAGCGGGGTTCACTCTCTAGGAAAATCTCCAAACCTTAGCCCCCAGTTTTGCTGAAGGAAATTTAAAATATTTCCAAGCACTACATAAGCACATTTATATATAGAATTTATGTGTGTATTGAGACTTTATAACTTGACCAGCATATTATTTGAGAAATTGGCAGTATGGACAGTAATGAACCCTAAGTCTGGGTTGTGATGGAAAGGCAAAAGCTAATAGGAGTGAAAATGACATTCCTGTTTTGTAATTGCACTTTTTCCCAATCCTTTTTAAAGACTGTCGTCTTCCCTGCTCTAGCCAGTCTCTCAGTTTATTTCTGCACTGGAAATGCAATGCTTACCGTAGCACATAGACTCTCCCTGTCTCACGCTCTCTCCCTTCAGAGGATTTCTTCATTGTTTTCACAATCCAGGCGGCCTGAGTAGCAAACACCACATCTCTCCAACGTTTGGAAAAGACTTTATACTTTCCTAGATAGAAGAACTTCTAACCAAGCTTCTCTTCTTACAACCACGGTGATATTTGGTCATGATGGATGGACTGCATGGATGCCATTTTAAAAAATGGTTTAGCTAATGCTTGGATGAATAGGCTTATAAATCATTTTGGGGTTGAGGCATTGTTCTTACTGTGTAGCTCAGGCTGACTTCAAACTCATGATCCTCCTGCCTGATCCTCCCCGGGGCTGGGATTGCAGACGTAGAGCTCACACCTAGCACTATACATCTGAAGTTAGGTTAGACTCTGTGTCATTCTTGTTAGATGTTTCTTGTGCCTTCCTTTTCTCTCCTAGCTAATCACAGGCTTATGATGTTAGGTCAGATAGAAAAACAATTGTCTCTGTAACTTCCAGGAGAAATGGGAGTTGGGGATGCTCTGTCCACCCAGGATCATATCTTTTTCTGGTAGTAATAGGTTATAAGTTTATAGACCTGCGCCTGCTGATTTAGGATGGCGATCTTCTTGTGCGCGCGTGCACGCGCGCGCACACACACACACACACACACACACACCACACACACACATAGACACCATTTTCTCTTCTTGCTCTCTGTACTCTGTGGATATAGGAACTCTTTACAGAAAGACTTTCTGTCCATTTTGTAAGTAGACATTTCACAGATAAATCAGTGTTCTTTATAGACTCAGAAGGTAACTTGCTAAATGATGAAGAACCATTTTGCAGGGAGATTTCTTATGATCCCTGCTAGGGTACAGTCTTGAGTACACCTGAACGATCAGCTGGAACACCCTTTCTTATTATAAGCTGTGCTATATAACTTAATAACTTCTCAATCATTATCCTGTAGTGTACTTTCACCACGAACTGACCTTAGGTTGTTTGGGAAACTAAGGGAGAGTTTAGTACTAGGAACTAATAGAGAGAAGGGAAAAAAAGAAACCAGAAACTGAGTTTCATTTATTTTTGGGAAGCCCATGGGTTGACATTTCTGCTGGGTGAAGTTGTATCACTGTTTATCTGTGCCTTTTTCCCCCTGTGGCAGGAGACGTGGTGAATAGACACTCACTCCCAGAGACACCAAGTTCCAAAGCACTGACTCACGAGTTCACAATGAAAAGCTAGGATGCAGCCATTTCCTACCTTTGTTTGGAAGCAAATGGATTGAAGCAGGCGGATGTGGGCCTAGGCTGCAGGGCTCTGCAGAAGGAAATGCTTTGGGTGGCCCTTCAGTCCTGGACGCTGTCTAACAACCTTTGTATGGGCTGCTCCAGCCAGCGTGGAAGCGTCCCATGGAGTCTGCAGATCCAGCCCGCATTCTCCGTCTTGTGTTAGCACACAGAGCTTCTAAGAGGCAGTGGAGGTAGAGCAAAGCTCGCTCTGCTTCTGATGCAGAGGACTTTGAGTGCTTGTTAAGGGCGGTAGTAAACACACAGACTACCTTTCTCTAACAATCTCCTCTGTGTTTCAGCTTTAATATGTAACCATAATTTCTAGGTACCATTTGACTTGGCCTCATCCTAACTCTTCCAGAACATAGTTTGCCTGCTCTCTACGTTCCAGTGAAACTGACCATGCCACCAATGTCCAGCACTCTCTAGTATTTGTGTTCTGAAATTTCTCTTATTTGAAGAGTTAAATTGTTTTATTCCACTGTCTGTTCAAGGGACCTGTGCCTAGAGAGACCTTCTGTCTATCTGTCATTCCTCTCTCAGCTCCCTCTCTTCTTCGATGCTAAACTGCTTGCCTTGGCACTGTCTGACATGTTTTATATTAATTTGTTTTTTTTTTCACTGTTCATTTTGCTTAATAGACTACAGCCTCAATGTAGGTTAGAACTTGGATCATTTTGTGCCCTTGCCTAGGGCTTCGAATATAGTAGAATTCATGTCTGTCCATGCCCAACACTTTGAGGAAACCAGGAGATCTGTAATAAAAGAGGAAACACTGTGGGCCATCAACAGACAGTGCATTGGGTGATCCCAGGCATTGCTGAGCTTCTAGGTGACTTAGTTTTTCCATCTTGTATGTGGAAACAATGTTGTGCACACTCCAGAAACATTCTGTGGGTCTTGTTGTGAGCAGTAATTCCGTATAGTGGAAAGACCAAGTACTGACTTTATTTTATGAGAAGCAGTACGGGAATAATGAGAAGATGATATGTCTCGTAGATGGTGCATTTCCCTGGGGCCATGGTTTTCCATGTGTGCTCTGTCCCTGGGCTCATTTTAGGTGGTAACTTTTGGGATGGTTCTGTAAGGGTCGACCAACAGAAGGTTAAGCATGGCCAACACTTGACATATTACTTGGGCGAAGGCACAGTAAAGTAGGAAAATGAGACGAGGGAGAGAAATGGCTTTGAGCAGAATTGGAAGCTGTATGCTGTTGTCGTGTTTACCACTGTTGATTCTTTGACACCAGAGTTTTCAGTTAACCACCCCTCTAGGAATTCAAGAAATGTGATTTTTTTTAAAAAAAAATCTTGAATTTATTGGGTCTGGAAAGAATTGCTTCTGTCCGGGTGGCTCATGGCTTCAGTGTAGTGGACGATCTAGTGGACCTGCTGTTGGCTGCCTGGCATGTCTGTGCCCGGAGGATAGCATAGGCAGAAATACTTTCTTAACCAATGTTGGTGTTTCTGAAGTGTGTGAGAGATAGAGGAGACGGAGAAAGAAAGGAGAGAGATTCTGGAAGTCCTCCAGGAAGGGGCTAGGAGAGAACTCGAGGACAAATGCTCCTACTTGGAACACACACCAAATACTGGATATTTTTTTTTTTAAGAGAAGCCAAAATTAAACACAGTAGAGCTTACTGTTTGCTAATCAGCATGTGTTTACTTTCTCTTCCAAAACTGAAGTTGCCAACCAATACATTTCCTCCCCAGTGCTCTGAATCTGTCCAAATAAACATGGGAAGTAGAGAAACAATGACACCACACAAAAACTGTGTCCTTGTTCATTAACCAGGATCCAGAAATTCTCTGGAATTTAATTCTAGTTGCACAGTGAGGACTGTTTGGTTCATCACGGGAGGCCAGGGACTTCCTCTTGCAGCTGCTCAACATGGATGAGTGGGATTTTAAGTGACCATATAATTCTACCAATGTTGCCCTAAACCTAAATGAAAACGACTCACTTCAGATCAGCCTCACTCACATTCCCGCTGCTCTAGAATAGTTTGTGTAGTGTGCTCTTACGACAGCCATAAACATAACTTATATAATTCAAACACTCAATTCTAGTTTCTGTCCTAAACTAGAGATCCCTGACACAGTTTTCAGGATGACATTAAGAGTTGATTTCTCTGGATTGCAGAGAGAGGTTTTATGAGGAAACTTTTGTGGTGTGGTCAGTTTTGACGAATACAGTAGAAAACAAAATCCATAATCAGCAGTACAGAAAACCATCAATTCATAAGATTGCCACCTTAGTTAGGCTGCTAGCAGACAGGTCTCTATAAAAATATCACATATAATGCACATGTATGAGTTTTTGTATAACTTTGTTGTAGGGATACAGGATGGAGGCATGGTGATTATTGAGCTTTCATTGTAATATTATAAATGTGTTTTCTAAGTAGTAAACTCCTGGGATTTCAGTTCAGATTCCCATCTTCTTTGAAAAATCCCCTTTGAGGAAATAGTTAGGTATTAATCAGTTATTCTTTATTGTGAATTTAAATAAAATACACTTAGCTTTTGTCTGTAATGTCATTTAAAGCCCCGTGCACTCACTGGTAAACCCACCAGGATTCAGTGGCTAGGAACCATGGTCACAAGAGTTCACAAAACCAAACAAAAACCACGAATGTGGGAAAGAGACCTTTGGGGAGTATGGGAGGGTGGGTGGCAGGACACAGGTAGAGGAGTTGACTATGGTGAGTGGGAGCCAAGAGAGGGTGGGCATTGAGAGTAATCAGGATAACTTATATAGTTATATGACATCCTCTCTGCAGGCATCAGCATGATAAAAGGTGGCCCTAGCACCTAACTGGGGATCAGCTACACACTGAATCCTTCCATCTGCAGAAGTATTGATATATGATGTCTTTAAAAAAAAATCAACATAAGAAATTAATGATCTGAACAAATTTTTTTTCAATTAATTAGATAAATGGCATATAATTTAGAAACGTTCCATATAAAGCCAACATAAGAGCGTGGGAAAGGCAAACGTGATCTTTTAGGATGAAATAGCCATGTCAGAATTGTTGGACGAAAGGCTGTGTGAGCTTGGTTGTTGTGTTTGTAGTCTAATCAACTCATTCACTGAAAGGAGCCCTGGACCTTCAGCACCAAGGTCTCACATAGGGTAAGGCCCCATTGCTGTCAGGAGCAGGGCAGTGCAGCAAGGGAAATCCTGAACTCGGTGCACAGTCCCTCATGAGCTGGATCCCCAAGCTGTAAACAGCAGGGAATAAAGTGTAGAAAGTTAATGATATTTTCCTAAAAACTAGTTAGTGTTAATCTTCTTTCGACACTCACTATGAACTAACTAGCCAGTGTCAGAAAGCTGCTGTTTTGTGGGTGACGTTCCTCTGACAGTTACAGCCCAGTAAGCACATCTGGATCCCCGATATTGAGGGACACACAGAGGGAGACTAGTTTATGTGTCCTTTCAACTGAAGAAGAAGCTAAGATTTCAGCCTGGTCTTGGAGCTCAGCCCGAACTGAGATGCATAGGGAGTGGGAAGGGCAATGGAGGCTGCTCCAGTCCCGACCTCCTGAACTTGTACTTCAAGTAGATGTAGTCAGAAGCAGTCAGTGGCATTTGGGAAAAGCCACAGGGTAAAAAGCAGGGATTATGATAAAAAAAAAAAAAAAGGAAGCGGGCCTGTATGGAACTAAGGCTTAAAATCTAGAAATTAAACTGTTGAAATTAAAGATTAAATCAAATCATCCATGTTCACCATTCATATTTTCTACTCCCTTCCGTTGTTTGATACAGTGATTTATTATTTGTATTTTTAATTTTTTGAGATAGGATTTCTCTTTGTGGTCCTGGCTGTCCTGGAACTCTCTCTGTAGGTCAAGCTAGCCCCAAACTCAGGTGTGCGCCACCACACCTGACTCTGCTCCGTTGATTTTTATCTTATTCTCGTCCTTATCCTCTTAGCTACCATCTTCAAATGTATTTAGAAATATTTAATGTACATTGAATATAAATATTTCAGTTAATATCTTATGCATTGATATATTTAAGAAGTGTTATTTTAGTTAAATTTACTTAAATTAAAAATGATAATTTCAGATGAGTAAATGCATTTTTAAGACGTTTAAGCAGATTAACCATGGGTCTCTTTTCCTCAGTCTTCCTTGGGCCGCTGCACCAGGAGGATGTCTCTCTCTGCAGAGCCTTTGCTATACGGTATCCCATCGCATATGTGTCTGTGGTCTGAGTCTGAGTATAGATAGTAATTTCTACCATTCAGTCTGCAGCATAGTTCCTTGCCATTTTTACCCCAGGATAATTTTTTCTAAGTATGGCAGCTCATGAGTCAAAGGGCTCGAGGCCTCCATCATGGACTTTCTAAGTCACAAGAGGTTCCATAAGTGTTCTTCCCTTAGCACCTAGCGCAGTCTTAGAGCGCCAGCTCTCACTTTGGAAATGCCCACCCCAGATGGCTGGATGTAAGATGATAGCAAGCGAAGAAGTCTGATGGCGGTCTAAGTCGCTGGGGCCATTAGTTCATATAGAATTGATGGATTAGGAGGAAGCTGCAGCTGCTAAACTCACACTGCTGATTGATTCTGTTACTGCTTATGCTCGCCACTCAGGAACGTGCAATCTACAGTAGAGATTCAATATGGAAAACTCCGCGCTGTTGGGACAGCTCAGTAGGCAAGAGTGAGAGAAGCCATTCAACTCTTCTCACCCCGGGGCAGGGAGGCAGCGACTGGTGGGCCACGGGCGCTTGCTGGTCAGCTGGCCTCCCTGAACTAGGGAACTTCTGGGGCAGAGAGATGCTGTCTCCAGAAACACGCCGGAGAGTGGCTGAGGACCCACGGTTTCCTGTGGTCTTTGCATGCATGTGTGTGGGTGCATACACCACACACATACATGCGTCCCTCCTACCCCATCCCCACGCAACAGCGGCTACATATTGATCCTTAGACTTTGTCACAACTTTTAATGATAAATGCTAGATTTTTTTTCCTACTGAAAAAATTTTTAATTTACTTCTGAGAAATTCTCATCTGAAAATGTTAGTTTCCAGTTATCTCAGAGAGGATCAAAATAGCAGTTTTGTTGCTTTTGTTTTTTTCATTTGGAAATAGATTAAGTTGCTTTTTGTGTGCATTTCATATATTTGGTGCGTGACTTCTGCCTTTGCCTCAAATTCAATTCAGTAAACTTTGCTGCGGGGCAGTAAGATGCAAGGGTCTTAGGGGATGCTCTAACCTGTGCTTCCCTTGTCCTGGCTTTCTTACCAAGTGATGGCTCTGCTGTGTGGAGTCAGCAGTGGACATGGTGCTAAGCAAAGAAAGGCGGCCTAGGCGAAGGTCCCTCCTAGTCTGTCCCGCTGAGCTGCATGCTTAGCTGAAGGAGAGCTGGCAGCCCTGGACTCTGCTTCAGGAAGTCCTGCAGAGAGGCTTGGGGCACCCCTGACGTATAAGGTCAGAGGCCACAGTAGTTGCAGGAGAAAGCCCAGAAGCAAACAGATTGAAATAATGTTTAAGTAAAATGGGATAAATAGTTCAGCTCACTATAGGGTCTTGTCACAGTTTTGGAGTCTCTGTCACTTAAAGAGCCCCAGAAATACATGAACCCGCTTCCTTTGTTCCCCATTTGACAGCTTCCACGGTAGTGTCCATCTTAGAAAACACCTGGCTCTTACAGCTTCATTCTTACCTCTCCACAGCTTTATTATTTTTAGTTATACGCATGTGTCAGTGTGTGGGTTTGTGTACGTGAGTACAGGTGTCTGCAGAGACTGGGGGAGATCCAGGCCCTGATGGAGGTGGCTGGACTTGAACTGGGGTACTCTGGAAGAGCAGGGGTACATGTTTCTCCAGCCTCCGACATATTTGTTTTCTTTTTAATTTACTTTGGTGTTGGAGTTTGAACTGAGGGCCTCACACATGCTCAGGACATATTCTGCCACCAAGCTACACCTGTCGATACAAAACTTTTAAATGACCTTCAGACTTCATTCCTCACACCCGCCAACCTTTCCCATCTCGGCAAATTCTGTGATGTGCTGGAAGCCCAGCGGCTTTTCTGTGATGTTTACTTATTTGCTGTTCCCCGAGCACAGGTGGAATGCTGGTGCTGCCGGTCACCTTTGCTGGTGGCAAATGGTTCTGTGTATTCTGGAGCAGAAAGACAGGCGAGCCCAGAGTTCAGCCCAGGCTGTTTTCTGTTAAGTGAAAATTCCCAGTGTGACAGAATCATAATCCCAAAGCAGATGTTTTATGGAGTCTCATTATTGTCCAGAAGTGGCTTTTGGATGAGAAAATGCAGCCAGGCAGAAGCAGCGCAATGTCGGTTGACTTGCCCACCTTGGCTTGGGCTTTTTCTTCCTCTCGTCCCTGAGCCCACTCCATCCTCACCTTGCCCATGATCCTTCTTCCGGCTCTGTACCTTCAGCTCCTTAGAAGCAGATAGCAGCCAATGGCTAGCTTCAAACCCTAGCTCTCTGTCCAGATTAGAGGCTGGCTTTGCCGCGAGACTTTTCAGGTCTGTTGTTGTTCGCGAAGACCTTGTTTCTTTCTCAAGTCTTTCAACCACACCGTGGCCTTTCACAACCTGTAAGTCCTGTAATACTATATTTCGTGAAGAAAGGAAAAACGAGATTCCCCCGTCCTTGCTTTTGTTAACCCATTCTTGTTTTAGACTTCAACAAAAAGGGTTTTTGTTAACTGGAGCTTAAAATCAGCCAGCTTGCAAAGTAGTCTCCCTTTTTGTGCAAGGAGGATTAGCTTGGCATGTTGTGCAGCTCCCTTGTGTGAGCCGCTCCTGTGTCCTGTCATGCGGTGTATAATTACTGCACTTCACCATCGGCAGTCATTCTTCAGCTCAGACCTGTCTTAAACCTCTCATTAATATAAATCATACCGGCAAGGTAGAAAATGCACCTTTAAAAAGAACCAAGTGTTAGGGAGGTAATCTGTTCTTTCCAGAATAGACCCAGAGCAAATAATCTTTACCTAGTGCTTTTCTTCTCCAAGCAATCAAAATAGCTTGTGATAAAAGATCAGGTACCCGGACTGCACAGATGCTCAGTGTTTTATTCACAGGGTCAGGCTTCTTGCTTGATTCCAGCCTCATTTTCTTTCTGTTGCCCTTGAACAGTGGAGTATATAATCCTCTACTCTTTCAATGTTGACCTTCAGATGAGACTCTCTCTCTTCCTCTCTCTCTTTCACGCATGCGCACGCGTAGACACATACACACACACACACACGCACACACATACAGACAAACACGCATACATAGACACACATACACACACACAGGGTTGTATATGTAAATTAAGCTGCAAATAGTTTTTATTTGGGGGCTCTCATTGATGCTGCCATTCTAGTCAGTAACAGTCTGAACTTCCAGTGTCTCAGAGTGACTTCTTTTGTGGGAAAGTCACAGGCTCAGTACTCGAACACTCGTGGTGTGCTCTGCTTCCTTATAGAGCTTTGGTTGGTGTAGCCCTCACAGGGCCTCTCTGGAAGCTGAAGGTACTCATCTCTCTTGCCCACAGCCACCATTTTTACCCTCCAAGTGTTGTTCAGCAGCTTCTCCCGCTTCAGCCATGTTTGGGCGGATGATTGCAGGAAGCCCAGTACAAGTGGGGCTGCTGCATGCAGGAGCTTCTCTGTGTCTGGGAAACATCTCAGACTATTACAGACCCTAATAGCCCAGGCTGTTTGATCTAACCTGTGCTATCTCTGCTGGCCTATTTCTTCCTCCCTCCTTTGAGTTTCTGACTTAAGACTACAGCTTCTGTTTTTTTCTCTTTTCAATTTGTTCAAGAACCGCACTTTTTCTACCTGCAGACCTTCCTCCAGTTTTCCTTCATCCTCACCTTTAGGTTTAAAGTAACTTTCTGGTTTTTTTTGTTCCATATTTTTTATTAAAAGCCTACTATGTGACAGAAATTATTTCAGGCCCCTGAAATTCAGGGGATCTTCCAGAGAGACAGCATTGATGTTCTTCCAATCCAGGAGCGCCCCTAGCAAGACTCTTTCTGGTTGCCCTGTTTCCGCTGGCACCTTATCCTACATGTCTGTCACACTCCATGACTTCCCATGGCACTCGCTCACTCCACTGAGCAACTGCTGATCAATGCCTGTTGGAAAGACCCAGCAAGGTTCGACCAAGCCTCTTCTCCCTGATGCACCCCAAACGCTGTGAAGACATGGCCACAGCCTCTCTGTCATGTCTCATCTCAGAATCCAGTTGGCATGCGGATGGGAATGAAGGAGCGCCATGCTCCCGATTCACAGATGTCTTCCATTTCTATTCTGTCTGAATTCTCATATGTTCCTTTCTTATATTGTCTTAAAAATAGCACAAGTTAGAAATTTATTCAGGTCTATCAACCTTTCCTTTGAAAAGAAGTCAATTGCTAAAATTGATTGATTAAATTCATATTGTTGGCTCCCTTCCAGCACCCAGCGGGCATTAGTGGCTGCAGGAATGGGGTACAATCCTAGGACTGATGGGAGTTTAGGGCTTGGTGACCTAGGGGGAATCCTGTGCTGAGCTCCGGACCTGGGAGGGTGGGAACCCAGGACTTGGAGAGGAATGCAGCTGAGGACAGAGAGCTTCACTTCCACAGTTTGTGCTAGGAAAGCCAGGTACTCCCTGTCTTGTTCAACATTAGAAAAGAATCTTTCATATGCCAGAAGCTTTTTAAAAAACATAACTTCTTCCTCCTCCTCCTCCTCCTCCTCCTCCTCCTCCTCCTCCTTTTCAAAGATTTATATCTGCATGTATGCCTGCAGACCAGTAGAGGGTGCCTGATCTCATTACAGATGGTTTGTGAGCCACCATGTGGGTGCTTGGAATTGAACTCAGGACCTCTGGAAGAGCAGCAAGTGCTCTTAACTGCTGAGCCATTTCTTCAGCCCCACTGGCTCTAATTCTTCTTAAGCCCTACTCCGCTAGAGTCAAAATTCCTGTTGATATGGCTAATATGATAGTTGAGTTTCGATCAGGCTTAACTTAAGTTTTTGTGGGCTGACGTGAAAACCAGACTACCCCATCTGCTATTGTGCTTTTGGTTGTTGACTCACCTATGGTTTGGAGCACTATTGATTAGTGAGTTGGGGATTGTTTGTATGAGAATACAGAAATGTCAAAAAATTAATTTTATTTATTCTCTTGTTATACTAAAGGGTACCTCTTTTTAAATACTCAACTTTAAATGTCTTTTTCTGTTTTGCCTCCCCCATAAAACTCTCCAAGGATTTTTTTGAGTATATATAATAACAATTATAATAAAGTCACTGAAAGAAAAATTTAAAAGAAAAAAATAAAAAAAATTCTGATAATCTAAAATGTACCATCCTCATTTTATCTTGAGTACTGAGAACCTACATTATATAAGGGTTGCATTTGGGCTCACGTGGAAGAGAAACTACATTCTTAATGAACTCCAATAGAATTATCATGTTAGCACAGAGAGGCAAGGTGGACTGAAAGAACCCAACTGTAAGATTCTTTTGTTACATAGGGGTAAAGCTTGGCTGGGAAGCAAACTTTTCCTTGAGAATAGTCTCCAAAACAAATATACTGTAATTTGCAAGCAATTTGAATTAATATGTAATTAATATATCTGAAAGAAATTAAAGGAAGAATGAAATGCTTACAGTTTGACCACAAAAACTTAGTGTGGCTTCTGCATGTGGGTTCAAGTAGGACTTTGAATGTTTAAGATGTGGAAAAGAAGAATCATAAAGTTCATTTTGATGATTTGAAGACTTTGATGTAGGTGTTTCTCTTCTTATATAATTACTTTTAAAGTCTACTTCCAGTGTCTTTAGATTCATGTCTCTTATTACTCTATGTAATAAGTAAGATGGGGGAATAAAGTTGGGTGATTCATCTGGGAAATGTAGAGTAATTAATTTCACTGGGTGAAAGTGAAGATTTACATATTCAAGAAGTATTATGTTAAGGGTGGGGAGGTAGCTGGAGATTGCACATGTGCTTAGCATATGCAAAACTCTAAGTTCAGTTGCTAGCTGCTGTCTTGCACCCCCAGAGTATTATGTTTGGATAATAGATTTGGAAAAAAAAATACAATCAGTTTGAATTCATGTCATAGTAATGTCCACATGTTGTCCAAACTCAAGAGTTCGAGTGGGTCGGTTCTTAGGTTCAGGCTCAGCCTCAGCACTGAGTTGGGTAAGTTCTTATATGGTCAGCCTCATTCCTCATCTGTAACAGTCCCCACCTCCCTCACCTCCCTGGTTTGTATTAAGAATTAATGGCAACTTTTGTGAAACTTCTTGTACAGTGCTTGCTCATATTTAACATCTACAAATGGTGCTCATTATCAACAATTACATGCCACCGGAGGATATAGATATTAAAAAGTGATTGCAATACATTTGTTAATTTTCATTCATTAGTCACATATTTAGCTCAGGGAAAATGCTCAGTTTATAAAACTCTATCCAAATCAGCTCTGTTTTCCTTCCTAGCACATAGTTTTTAAAATGGTAAGAATTCCTTGCACATATGGGAAAGATTTCACCCTCCTACCCCTGATTTTGATTGTATGACAAAACTACTTTAAATCTGAACAAAAAATTAGTTATAATTTTTAATTTCTAATAAAGTTAGAATTATTTGACTAACTCAGCTACTCATTTCTAGTTTTTGGATATATTAGTCTAGTATTCATCTAAAAATGTGATTAGCAATTGCCAAATTCATTCTAAATATTTGCTCCTGGAAAAGAAGGTCATCTTACATGAGTTGTAAGGACTGATAGGCTTATATGTTAATTGATTTTCTTGACAGAGACTCTATTTAATTGATATGAGCCAAAATGGTTTTCCAAATATCCTTTATTAGCTTATTAAAAGAAATATGTTTCATTTCTTAATGAATAATATTTTAATAAATTAATATTTTAAACTTGTTTTACAACATCAAATTATCATTAAATGATTATAGAAAAGCAATAGGCTCCTTAAAATGTATAGAATGTACTTCTTCAATTAATTATTTTATTAATAGTATTAATAAGCAATGATAGCCAATTTAGGTCTCAAGTAATGTAATATTTTTACAAGTTTTCTAAATTATACTTTAATGATTTTATTGAACTTTGAGCCATTCCATTGGAAAAACCTGTATTTCAGGAGAATGACCAAATATTGTGTATGGTTAATATATATATATATATATATATACCAGTAATCCTGGTCACGGGGTTGCACACCTTTAATCCTGTCACTCAGAAGTCAGAGGCAAGTTTATCTCTGTGAGTTCCAAGTCAGTCTTGACTATCCAAGAGCTCCAGGGCAGCCAGGGCAGCCTAGGAAGGCCCTGTCTCAAAAACCAACCAATCAACCAGACCATCGACAAACAAGCAAAACAAACCATCACTAGTAAACAAGCGTAGTGGCCTACGCCCCCTTAAGACTCTGCTCGGCATTTCTGAAAATTTTGTTTTGTTTTGTTTGTTTGTTCTTTATATGCAGAATTTAGCAAAGCCCAGAATGAATCTCTGGCAGAGCTAGGTCTGCTTTTAAGTCACAGGCCAACCAGCACACTTGGTAACCTTCTGTTATTTTCATTTCAGACTGTACTCTTACAGGCATGAAGGTCTTTTCGTGTCTCCATGAAATGGTATTTCCTTGTAAATCTAAACCCATGAACCCGCAGATGCCTCACTTCGTTTCTGCCCGTGTTCAACTGTTGCTTTCAAACCTCTCGTAAAGTGTCCTGTTCTTTTGGGGAGAGCACACAGTGGGTGTAAGGTGAACCTAGTGTCAATCACTGGACCCTTACAAATGCCTTGTTTACTGCACTAATTATTTATCTGTCTACTTAAGGCTTTTTTTTTTTTTTTGATAAAAGAGCTCCAGATACACAAATCAAATGTATTCCAAAACAAGGTTGTTTTTGACCTTTAAATTTTTTTTTCCAATTCTCATTTATATACATAATTTAAAAATGTTAAACATTTAGATAATGGGGTAGGATATTGTTATGAGGGTTTGGGGTACTTAGGAAGGGCTAGATACTCAAAGGACTGGAGATGTGGGTTAGTGGTAGAATACTTGACAAATGTGTGTGTCCCTGGGTTTAATCCCAGCAAACACACACACACACACACACGCACACACAGTATACATGCACACACACGCACAACTACTGTAGAATTATAATTCTGTAAGACTAATGGCCCTGAGAATGGCTGCAGCAGAAGAACCATAGGTAGTAATACTGAAAGTTTGAGAAGAGAGAAAGTTTGTAAGTTCTTCTAAAAATTAAGATTGAAAGTGTTCATGTAAAAAGGATAAACATGCTTTCAAAACAAACTTTATAAAATTGAGCCAGCACTTAGCATTCTCGAAAATGGTGTCTGCACATTTTAGAGGTAAGAAGAACCTGACAGTGGTAAAGACAAAATTGTCGAAGAGACAGACAAGATCGAGTAGTAAGCTGTGATCATTTATATCCTTTCTTTTTGACAATTTCAATTCAAATGCCCTCTTTCTTTCTTAGCTATCTGTTGTAAATCACAGTGATCTATTATTAGGGAAATAAAGCTTTTTCAGGCAACTATGAAATAAGGACCAAAAATTGACAGTGGTGGCCGTGAACAGGGATCTTCAAGAGAATAGCTTGGTTTCCTGAGTAGCCCACCAGTTATTTTCTCCTTTCTTTATGCCTCTTTGTAGAAAGCTTTCTGTGTAGAAATACTTTTAAGAGCTACCGATTGTTCCAGGAAATATAATAACAAATGAGATTAGAAGGAATATATTGAGGAAGATTTTGTTTTCTCTTTCCCCTAGTTAATTCTTTCAATATTGTTTTAGATTATTTGTGGGTGAGTGGTGGTAAGTGTAGACCTTTTTGCCAGGGTGACAAAGTAGGACACCTGTGCCTGGCACTCAGGCAGAGTGCCTTGATGCAGATGAGAAGCTGCGGGGTCACAAAGGACTCCAAAGATTCCTGGTGCATTCTTAGTATTGTGTCTCCCAGACAGGCTCACCTGCATTTCCTGGGAGATGCAGGCTTGGTAGAGTTAGAGGAACACAGCTAGGACTGATGAAGATCTCTTCCTTCTCTTTTGTTTTTCTCCATTCTTTGAACGTCATGTGTCAGAGTTTTACCTTTTGATGGAACAGAACTATTGAATTATACAATAAAGTAGTTAAGAAGTAAAGGAAGTCACATGGTCATTAATTAATTAGTGGTTGTCACGTATGTATAAACTGTAAGAAATATTAAAATCAGTGTTCATAATTTTAAGCTGTGTTTAGTAAAATGCTGTGTATGGGAAATATGGATGAGAACTAGACTCGCTGAAGTCGTGGCAAACAGGTGCAGCTCAGCTAAGCGGTGCAGCAGAGGAGTTCATTAATACTGCTCGTCAGAACTGCAGTCTTAGGAAATCAGTCGCCCTCACCGAGGAGAGTGTTCTCAAATGGTGGCCCACTTGGTGAACATGGGCAGTAAGTGGCCTCCACTCATTCCGCTTCAGAATGCAGCCTGGCTTTCCTCAGGGTGGAGTAAGACTTTCCTTGTTTCTGCTCTCTGAGCGTCCCTTAGACTTGTAAATTAGTGCTTAGAGTTGTAGATGGCATTGTGAAGACGCAGCAGGAAGGATGAGTGGGACACTGTGACTTACAAAGACAGGGAGGGGGAAAGTGGGATTTGAGCAACTCCACGCACAAGGAAGGCAGTTCTGGTGGAGGCTGTCCCGGGCCACAGCACAGGGCACCAGTTCATATGGCACTTGAGTTGCTGGAGGAGGCATTAGAAGGGTTGAGCCTGGAATGGGGGAAAGGACCTTTGGGGACAGGAATGTCTGATGATGCAGTGATATCATTCTGTAGGTCTAAATGTTTCAGGCTGTATCATCAAGTACCAACAAATTTATTGGTTGAAAGTAGCCCTGTTCACAGTTACAGTGCCGTGTAACTGTGCTTTCTGCTCTGTTTAGTCCAAGATGAAAATCAGCTTTTGACCTGGGGTGAGGTGTCTTCTGGAGGCTCAGGTAAGGGTGGGAGTAGCTGTTTTGAAGCCTCTTGGTAATGTTGACTGCATGTACCCTTTGTGGGCATGTGGTTTCTTGGCTAGCTGTTGGTGACTGTGCTCAGTACTCACAGGCTGCCTGAATTTCTTCCCATCCTTTAGCTAGTAAGGGCCCTTCTCTTCCTTTGAAGCTTTCCGACCTGTCTTCTTAGACAAGCTGGAGAAGAGTCTCCTTTTAAGGAGCTCATTTGATTAGGTCAGACCCACTGGCATTAGGTCCCTTTTATACCCAAGCGTGCCATCTAATGTAATCAGTAAAACTATGGTGCTCATCATCTGGGGATCATGTAGGATTGGAGATCAGAGCAGGAAATTTTAGTGATCACCTCAGAGATCTGCCTTCCATTGTGGGTAGTGGGGGTGCTGTGGGTGTCCGAACAAGGGAATTTCAGGCTCCAAGCAGTGTCTTAGAGAGTGGAACCTAGAAAGTATTCTGGAGAGATAGGGTCTGTACAAAGATGACAAAGAACCGAGTATTTGCACCACCAAAATATCAGAGAGAATCAGTGTGTAGCAGGGACCAACAGAAGCACGTGACAGCAGCTGTGTCCTGAAACAAATGCCGGGGGTGATTTCTGTGTGGGTTCTGGAGGGAGAGGTAATTATTAGGCAGCTAAGCAGGTAGACTCTTCTGCCTTCTTCTCGTAAACAGCGGGGCCTTTATCTATCTGTGCTTCCACTTCATTTTCATAAGGAAGTCCATTGCTTCGTTTATATCATTTCTACTAAAAAGAAATTGGAGGTTCGCTGGACCTTTCTGATCTGCTCATTTCGTAAGTGGGAAATTCTAAGCTCACAGAGGTAAAGTGACAGACTCTCTGAGTGCCTTCACTAAGGGTGCGTTTAGAAGAGAAAAGTGGTTGGTATCGAGTGATTGGAGGGTGTTAGAGGTGTACCAGAGGGTAGCCTGCGGCAGGGATCATCTCGTCTTGGGATTTACCAGGAAATGCCTTAGGGGTGTGTGTGTGTAGGGGGAGGCTGTTAATAGAAGTGATGGAAACCTAAGTACAGACCAGCTCTGCACAGTTGGGGAGGCAGAGATGTTTGGGGAGCAGTATAGCCTTTGGAGGCTCAAATATTTGAGGGTTATGACTTTGGGGGAGACAAAATGAGGCTGTTATAACCATATAGACACATAGTAACAGACTTATACATCAAAATAGATGAATATTGGTAGTCTGGTGTGATCCCACCTACTCCATAGAACTGTTGTGGACTCTGGGTGTGAGAATGGATGCTTAGCCTAGTGCCTGCCATGTGATCAGTAGTGCATATTAGTGACTGTAACAAGGCAAAGATTCAGAATCTGGAATTTAGGAAGCTCAAGTTTTCAAACTGTGAGAATCCTCTCATGTTGAGATTCAGGACAGTCACCATGGTGAAGGAGGACTGGGCTCTAAATGAAATGTGAACTATCCAGCAGAAGCTGGGATCCAGAGGGCAGGAACTCCTGCTGTGTCAACATTTGGTTTAATCTGGAAATACACCATTTAGTAACTCTTTTCAGATTGAGGTCCTAGAGGAGCTCACAGACTTGAAGGTAAAGAGGAGATGGGCAGGCAGACCCAGCAGAGGCAGGGGGATGGGATTATGGCGAGTGACCGTTTTCACCACGTGAAGAGTGGAACCCTTAAGTAGTAGAAGCTCGTTTGCATGTGCTCATCTCTACAGATGAGGAGCTCAGGAAGGAAGCTTCACTTTGATTTCATTGAAAGAGTGATGAGAACATTTTAGGGAAGAGTAAAGAGCTGGGGGAGGGCAGAGAGAGGAGGAGGCACCGGAAATGGTACTGTTGGGGAGGTAGGGGGTTCGAGGGTTACGGGGTATGTTATGGAGCTGCTGGCGGGGGTCTACTGTTAGCCAGACTGTGAAGCCATCATCATTCTGAGAGATAATGGAAAAAGCTTGGTTCCCACGCAAAATTCTTAGTTTCCCTTGAGCTCTGATTCTTTATGGTTGTAGTAGAGACCTCGCTTAGTGATGTGAAAGATGCTGTAACTTTTATCTGCTGAAATAGCAGTAGAAATGACATTCAAAGCATCTCTCGAAGCCAGGGAACTACAAAGGATTTTAAGATAGCACCATAGAGATGTTTTTGTCTTATTTCTGGTGTATGGACTAATTAAAAAACAAAAACCAGAAAACACTGTTCTCTTTATGACTTACTTCATAGCAGATCTGCATCCCCATCGTTGTTCAGATTATCAGTAAGATAAACTTTGGAGAGTTTAGTGATTGTCTTAGGGCTTCTGTTGCTGTGAAGAGATACTGTGACCACAGCAATTTTTATAAAGGAAAATGTTTAATTGGGGTGGCTTACAGTTCAGAGGTTTAGTCCATTATCATCATGGTTGGGCAAGGCAGTGTGCAGGCAGACATGGTGCTGGAGAAGGAGCTGAGAGTCTTACATCTTGATTCACAGGCAACAGAAAGTGAACTGAGGTCTTGGGTGTGGCTTGGGCATATATGAGACCTCAAAGCTTGCCTAAACGGTGCCACACTTCCTCCAACAAGGCCATACCTACTCCAACAAAGCCACACCTCCTTAAAGTGCCACTCCCTGTGAGCTTATAGGGACTACTCCGTTCAAACTACCACAGTGATCCTTGCTGAGAATTCAGGATCACATTCCCCTATTTTGCCTTGATTTCACCTGCAAAGGAGGCGATGTGTCCTCCAGATATAGCTCGGAGACAATGCCTTGACTGTTCAATACAGAGAGCGTGGAGGACAGACTGATGCTTGCTGGGGACACAGGCCTGCTGTTTAGATGCTCTCCTTAGCTTGAGAATGGAGAAGAGTCCCTGGTACAGTTCTTCCCTTACAGGAAAGGCGTCTGTTTCTCGTGTGTCTAACCACTGCCTTCAGAGTCATGGTGTGGGTTCCGATGAAACGAATCAAGCTTTCGGGAGTACTGGGACAGCTTTACATTATGAGCCACGGCTTTCGTTGTACCGTGCCAAGAAGAACTTGCCACTTGCATATTCTAAACTCTGCTTTCT
>JAQHUG010000163.1:1002719-1024362 GCA_028555095.1 Dicrostonyx torquatus
TCTCTCTCTCTCTCTCTCTCTCTCTCTCTCTCTCTCTCTCTCTCTCTCTCTCTCTCTCCTCTCCCATTAAGTAAGGCCTTGTGTATGCTAGGCAAGCACACACACTACTACTAGACTATATCCTAGCTCCTTATTTCTTGAATCTATAAACTATAGTGTCACATATACTCAAGGTTTTCCCCCTGAATTCCTCTCTGGTTGGTTGGCAGTTAGATTCCTCTCTAGCTTTACTTCTCGTGAGTAAAATAAATAAAATAGCCCGTAGGGAAGATACCTCCTTTGTAAAACACATATAAAATAGAAATAACCGGATGAGCAAGATCCTGGCCTGAGTCAGTGCTATGGCGACGAGTGTAAAGTTGTTTGTAATTTTGAATAGACGAGTCTATAAACTAAAGTAGCAAGCTTGATCTTTAGGCTTGCACCATTGACATCTTATCCTAAATTATATCTTATTTGGGAGAATCTTTTCAAGTCTGAATTTTAAATGTGTTGTCACAGATGAATGGCATACTAATATTCTTCTGAAGAGTGTAGAACAATGCTGGTTTTAACTACATGCCTGCATAATAAGTCCCATTTATTATCGAGATATTGTTACTTAACTAGATCTTAGGTTTGTTGGATTTGTTGGAAGTGTTGGTAGACTTAAGTATACAGAATCAAAACAACGCAAACTTTAGGCAAGGAAGACGGAAGCAGACAACAATTGTGTCATACTCTACAGGATTCAACATTTGGGGTAAGAAAGGCTGATGCCATCAGAGTTTCTTCCAACTCAAGCAACTACTTGAGTAGCCATTTCTTCGTGAAGAGCACTTGAGGTGGGACAGTGAGGTCAATGGTGTTGTATTGAAGCTGCTTGGAGAAGCTGAGAGGCGTGGCTTACGTCCCCAGAGGGCAAGATGTGCTTCTTCCCAAAGACACTGCACAGTGCCTCCAAGAGCAAGATAGACAACCAGATGGTGGCAGTGGTTAGAGGCAGGGTGACTCATTGTCACATTGAGTTCATGGGGAAAAGAGACCGCACATTTCTGATGCCAGAGACAGCCTAAACCTGGGCAGTAGTAGAAACCTCTTTGGTATCTCAGTAAAGTCACCAGTAGACCAAATATCAGGACCACATACCAGCGGTGAAGGGAACTGTATGTAGACTGGCCACATGCATCCATGGTCATCAGTATAGCAGTTGGCTAGGACCTCAACTAAGCCTGGCCTAAGAGCTCCAGAGTCCCACACTGATGTCTGGAAAGGCTTCACATGCTGCAGTTAAACCATGCTGGTTTGGACACAATGTGATTGGTGTCATCTGGGTTTCATCAGCTGCTGCTTGAGGAGTCTGGGCAGAGCTCTGAAGGCAGACTGGCTTTGAGGTTATTCAAAGTCAGATTCTTGAAAGGATCCTAGACATAAAGCAATCCAACTTTTATAAAATGTTATCATTTCTATTTCATATCTGGCCTGCAGCGTACTGTGATGCGGTCTGCCCCATTTCTTGGAAAAATGCCCTTTTCCTTTGGGAACATGTCTGCCCTTTCCAGGCCTGCCCAGATGTTCACACCTCATTATTCTTGCTGCCTTGCTAGGTAGAGACATCCTTGCCTCTTTCTGACATATCCTTAGGTCTTGTTGAGGTACAGACTCTCAGCAAACATGGAAGAAAGGGAGCCTGGAGCATTAGAACAGCTCTCTGACCACGTACCAGGATGAGGTTTGATACCCATACATACTTGCTTACCTTAACTTTTCTCTTCACTCTAACGAACTAATGTTTCTCTTTATCTCAGTGATGTGTATATTTTAGTAAGTATCCTCCAATCTTTCAGAGAATGAAACAGGATAAATGAGTAAATAATAAATATTGATACACTGAAATCCTGTCTTTAATCAGATAATCAGCAAGTGACCTTTCAGATCAAGATTTGATGACTCTTTTAGAATAATATAAGCTTCGAGTGTGCAGCGTTATTAAATAATTTGTGAATCTTATATTTTGATTGTCCATGTCCACACCAGAAATAATTTGCACAGTAATCTAATTTAGATTCTGTGTACTTTAAGTAGGAAACAGTGTGAGTTACACATAGTCATATATAACCTAAGAGAAATTTGTTGCCTGAAAGCTCTGTAAATTAATACTAATATTTCTTTGAGCATCAATAAGAGATTGAACAAAACAGCCAATTCAATGCAAATAATATGGCTTTTACTTAAAGATACTGAAGGATTCTAATGTTACGGAACTCGGACACATTCTGTTTTACTTTGGTCCGTTCAGTAATATTCTGCCACTGTCTATGCAGGCAGACGAAATAGTCTGCTGTTTCTTAGGCTGCTGTGTCTAATGGGCCCTGCAACTGGAGTGACGGGGACAGCAAGCCCCTTCTGAGGGTCAGCTTCTATGGGGCGCATCCCGTCTTCAGTGCTTCCCCCACACTGCGTCCTCACCAGGACTCTGGATCAGCTCAGCAAGGAGTGTACATGGGCCTGCAGGTCCGCATGGATTTGCCCCATCTGAGAAGCATCCCTTGCTTGTTGATTTTTATGTTCCGCAAATGATTATTAACTTGAAGTTGTTTAGGTGTTTTGCCACTCATTTAAGCTCAGTTAAGCAGAAAAAGAAAATTTGTTGACCACCATATTATTGTCTCGGCAGGTTTTGATGCCTCGTACGAGACAAAAATCTCAGTGCTAAGCGCAACATTATCTTTTAACTAAACTTGAACTCTGCTGCATCCGTTACAATCCAGCTTTATTGCCATTACTAAGTGACGATGACACTGATAGCTACTACACAGCTACCACGTACGGTGTGCTAACTGTGCTGGGGACTGCGGGAAACACCCCAGATCCAGGACAAGGCCTTCGAGAGGAAACTCTGAGGTATCAGGTCATTGATCTAAGTTATAAAACAAGTGGATGGACAAATCAGATGAGAATTCTTTTTTAAATTAAACTTTTCTAGTTCAAGGCCAGTTTAACTATACTACACTTTTCTGGTCTACAGAGTTCTAGGACTATAGAGAAACCCTGTCTTGAAAAAAAATTGCACATTTTGAAAGGATCGGAGTGATGTCTCAATGGTTAAAAGCTTGTATTATTTCCAGAGACCAAGTTTGGTTTCCAACACTCACATCCATGTCACGCAGCTCACAACCACCTTTAACTGAAGCTCCAAGGAATGTGATGCCTTTGGGCCTCACGTGCATGGACCATACATACACAGAATTAAAAAATAAGAAGAAAAACATTAAAAAATTATGCTTTGATACTAAGAGTCATTTTTGCCTTTTTAAACACAAATGGAGCAGCGCACGAGGAATCATAACCGACACCGGCACATTGACTCATTCTCATGCACCGGTCAGAATAAAAACCCTCACTGGTAACGAATGATACATCTTTGCCTTCTTAAGAATGAACATTAATTAAGTAGCAAGTGTATTTTCCCTTATGATTTTTTCTCCCACCTTGTGCTGAGGATCTGGCCCTGGCCCTCATGCATTGTGACAGTGAGCTGTATTGCCAGAAGGAGACAATAAAATGTTTCACACAGTTGTTGAGTGAATATTTCACCATTAATAGACACACCCTTCCTTATTTAGTTAGGTAACCTTAATCAGTCATGTATTCCTAAAATGACCTGCAGCTGGTGTATGCAGATGTTCATCTAGTCAGCTCATGCATGCGGTGAGCGAAGGTACTGCTTTCCGAGTTTTAGTGAAACCTGTCCGTGCGCAAAAGAGATTATATTTTTCAGTCTCCTCGTTCTCGTTAGGTGTGCTCATCTCACTCCCCTTTTGTTGATGTTACAAATGCACTACCCAGTCTGCTGTAAACTGCGGTGCAAGTTGGTGTCTGGAAAGTAAATGAAACCTGCTGTAGCCGTTCCTCTTTTTGCCTGCTCTGCTTAGCACCTTGTTAATGAGCTTGGCATAAGATCCCTCTACCCAACCTCGTACCTGCAGAAATGAAAAGGGATGCATTTACCTAAAGGAATTGCTATGTACAGCTAGAAGTGGGAAATAAATGTCCTTCCCATTCTTCCTTCTTGTGTGTACCCTTTTCTCCTAAAACTTAATCCATTTTTATCTTTCCTTTTTCCATTCTTGTGCCGGAAACTGAACCCAGGTCCTTGCCCATGCTAGGAAAGCATTTGGCTGAGCCCTTATGTCCACATGATCTTAATAAGCATACTTGCAGACACATGGCTACGTATGTACATGATATATGTTTTATGTGGGTCAGGTCTGTTTAAGTTGATTGTAGAGGGTGATTATTTTTGTAGTTTGCTCATCATCCCTGTGTGTGCTGTAGGGTAGAATAAGCGACATAGAGTAGGACCTTCACAGTATCATAAGGATACATTTCAAATGGAAAAGAGAATTAGGGCCAAAGAAATAGAAGAACTAGAGTATTGGAAGCCACCAGAGCACAGATTTATATAGTTGTAGAAACTTCAGACATGTTCATTGCTAGATAACCAGTACTGTATAAGCAAGAGTTTCCTGGTAGTCAATGTAGAAAAGAAAGTACAGTTAGGAAAATACCAATATAGAAAGGAAGGAAAATACATACATGTTTACATATATGCACATACATACATATTCCCATCTGAGAGAAGAAAGTTGGCCAGTTCTTAAAGGAAAGCTCAGTTTGGGTTTTGGGGACCGGGCGCAGGAGGGTGCTGGGAGCCTGGCCTGTGCAGGTAGAAGACTGAGAATGGTAAGCAGCATTAGAGCCTTCTGAGAACTGACACGGTTTCCAGCTCCACGGTGTGCCTTCAGCATGCCGGCAAACACACCTGACCTCTAGTTCAAAAGTGAAGGCATTCCAGACATGACAGCTCATTAAACTGCACTTTGGCCCCTTCTGAGGGTTTGTGTGTGATTGTTCAGGTCCTGGTCATGAAGCCAGAGTGCTATGAGCGGGCACAGAACCTTCAGAGAAGGGCACAGGCCAGACAGGAGAAAGTGAGACTTGATGAAGGAGGGTGTGCAGCCCAGCATGTGTTCTCTTTGGGTGTTCCATGTCTTTTCTGTGTAAAGGGATTGGTGATGAGTGAGGGATGGTGATGGCTGTGGTCCCCCTTGAAGGAGGTAGAGTGTGGCGTGGTACAGAAGGAGGGGAGGAGCTGATTCGCACTCTGCCTGGCACTGGGCTGTTAAAGGTCATGAGAGAAGACATGAGATGATGATGGAAGCCGGGTGTGGAAGAACAGGAGCAAGGGGTTGGGCGGGGTAGAGGGGGCGGGGTGGAGATCCATTCGCTGACCACTTCCAGGTTTCTGAGAACTGAGGTAAGTAAGAACAGTTACAACTCCTAGAAATGTCAGGACAAAGGGAACCATGCCTTCTAACCAGAGAGCACAGTTGGGGTGGGGTGGGGTGAGGTGAGGGATGTAAGATTCAGCTGAGTGAAGGCTTCCTGCCAATGCCGATCCCAAGTGGAATCCTGAGATGAATCTGGTTATCTGGTTAGAGTCCTGGATGCCCATGTGCTGTATACATTAAATACTTGGGGTTACCGATAAAGCTTTAGAAGGCTTGCCCTGTGGGAAGTAGTATAGTCACATGTACTCTCTCTGAAGTGTTTCCCACGTTACCATGTCATTGTGCTCTCCAATATGGCCTTTGGACTGGTAGCATTGGCCTCATGTGAACTCCTGTGACATGCAGAGACAAGGGTTCTGCTCTGACTTACTCAGCCCCTGAAGATGGGCCGGGAACTGTTAGAGTAAGTTCTGGAAGTGATTCTCAGGCGTGCTAAAGCTGAAGAACCCCTGACGTGCAGGAAAGATGGGCAGCAGAACTATTGTGAGTTCCATACTTAACCAAGGAAGGCGACCTTGGTAAGCAAGTCATTTCTTAAGACTCGGCTTACACGACAGACTTCTTACTAGGTTTTTCTCTGATGGAGACTTTCCAGGAAAGAAGAGATCTGTTGTGATGTTTTTAAAAGACATAACGACAATGTGTTCTGTCTCCCTTCAGCACGGATCTCAGAAGTGAGAGAGGGCTAAGGTGAGGGGCATGGAGGTGGCCGGTGGAATTTTCAGCTGTATCTTATTTCCCTGCTGTACTTTTGTGTTTATGTCTTTGGGCTGGAATGGGGAAGAAGGAAGTCGCCTTTATGTAACTTGAGCTAATTATTCCCTAGGCATGAGCCTACCAGACCATGACCTTGGGTAAAACATTGCATCTCTTTGTGCCTCAGTGTCTTATCTATAAAATGGGGACAATGATACCTCCCTCTCAAGGTTACTGGGATAAGGGGGCTCATAGGAAAAGGTTTTGTAAGTGTAAAGTGTACTAGTTTCAGTGGAATTATTTTGTTATAAAGTACCAACTTTTTAAACAATTTTTTTTTTCAGAAAGAGTTACAGAATATTTGATGTGGTTCACCTAAATCATTCACATCATTGTTCAATCGGAAATGCATTTGAATTACAACAAATGCTTTAGTTCTTTCTTCATGCCAAAGCCCCTTCTGAAGTGCTTCCTCCCAGTTAGTGTCTTATCTGTGCCTCCTCATCCTCAGTTTCAGTAACTGCCCACGAGTTCTTCTCTAGTCTCATTGGGAAGCACAGGAGCTGACTGCTTGACCGGCACCTGTCAGCTGCAGTTGTCAGGATGGTGTGGTGCTGCCCAGGACCTCCATGCCCCATCTCTCTCGGGAATCCATAAACTTCCGGTCGTGACTCTCAGCACCAGCTTTTGGGTCTTTACTTACCTGAGTCTGTGTTCTGTGTTCTGTACTCGGGTCGACCTTTGTCCCGTGGCTTGCATCGGGTACAGTGCCTTTTCCCTTTGTTTTAAAGTGGACAATAGGGTAGTCACAGTCCCCTCCCCCCATTTTCACTTCTTTTCATAGCTGTGCCTGCCATTTTTAAGTCACTAAAATTACTGTATTACTTTGGTTTTTAGGTAGTATAGAACCAGTCTACACAACTGTCGTATCCCATCTCTTTCTATTTGATTCAAACTGTTGATATAGGTAAGAACGTGTATTTATTTTAAGAGACTCCTCAGATTTCACCCATATCTGAATTCAGGTTGTTCTGTGGAGGCAGTTTTTCTAATGAAATTCTAATTTTAGGTTTAAAAAGCATACTGCTGTTTAATGTTACCATTAACACACATACACTACCTCTATGCACCAAAAACTATTCTATCCAAGTTGCTGGGTTTGTGGGACTAGGACCAGTCTTGTAGTCTGTGAATGGGCAAGTATGAAGGTCAGAGAACCCCTTGTTGGGGTCAGTTCTCTCTTGCCACATGGGTTCTCCTGAAATGAGGCATGTCTTTATCTGCTGAACCATCTCGTCAGCAATCTTGTTTTTAAATAGAGCAAATAGCAGTTTTATACCATGCCGTTTCCAAGTTACAGTCTCTAACATGGCAGAGTATAGATATATGGATATAATGCAAGTATAGAGTAATATATCTGCATAATAAACGTATGCATATGGCTATAACATAACATGTATAAATGTTAAAGTTAACACACTCTAAATTATTAGAGGACAATTATTGAATACCATTTCTGGCTTTTAGTCCAAATAGAAACAAAGTGATTGGTTCCTATAGATGAGAATTTCAGCTCTTGTCAGATTTCCTACATTTTAACCTAGCCAAAGGCAACAATTACAGAAAACATACAGTATACAGGAGACATAGCTAAAGTAATAACGGTTCTGGATGGACTCAACAAAACCTGAAATAAGAAGGAAGGACACTTCAGGGCCCAGCCAAGAACACTTACGTGTGAAGGTTAAAAATATTCTTCCTGTTTTTTCCCTAGTAGAAGACTTTAAACAAAAGTTAAGAATGCACTATGCTTTCTGCTGTTGTTATTGTCTCTTCTCCTTGAAATGTTCATTTTTGGCCTCACATGAATTGGTAGACCATTGTAGTCAATTTGTGACTTTCACATCCAGAAGTAACTACTGATACTGTTTGTGTTTGCCTGGAGATTATAGCGCATGTGAGTGTGGATGTGTTGTGTACATGCACCTGTATGTGTGTGTGTGCGTACATTTTAGATATTGTCGCACAACCAAAATGACATAAATAATGAAGCAGTCTAGGCTTTCAGTGTCTGTAACTCAGAATTTTAATCTTTATGTTATTAATGGAGTACTACACAGCCGAAAAAATAATGGTATCTTGAAATTTGCAGGCGAGTGGATGGAGCTAGAAAACGTTATTTTGAGTGATGTAACCCAGACTCAGAAAGACAAATATCACATGTACTCACTCATAAGTGTCTTTTAGACATAAAGCAAAGAAAGCCAGCCTACAGTTCACAATCCCAGAGAACCTAGTCAACAATGAGGACCCTAAGAGAGGCATACATGGATCTAATCTACATGGGAAGTAGAAAAAGGCAAGATCTCCTAAGTAAATTGGGAGCATGGGGACCGTGGGAGATGGTTGAAGGGGAGGGGAGAGGCAGGGAGGGGAGCCAAGAAAAATGTATAGCTCAATAAAATCAATTAAAAAAAAAACAAGCAAAAGTATCATTTAAAATATTTTTAAAACTTTCCAATTATTATTTGTAAGATTTTTAAAAACAAACAAGCAACTTTTATCATTTAATAACATACATAAAAGATCTGAACCATCAAGGTGTCTGGAAATGCCCCGTGTATTTGCGCAGACCCCATAGCTTGGATGGCCCCTGGGTATTCAGGGCTTTACTGGGTGACTTGGATGCCTCGCTATATGTTTAGTTTCATTGAAGTTTTCTAGTTTTCTCTCTGGAAAGGGAGCGAGATATTGTATGCTTTCCCCAAAGGAAAATGTTTGTGGTGTTGTGGAAATGAGGACAGATGGTATCGTAAAGCTTTGGGGAGCAGTGCAGCACTTCAAATTGTTAGGCAAAGTTGGAGACAAACACGCAGCTACCAATTGTTGTAGATATTTATACGACTTAACTCAAGCATGGTAAACAAAGCACAGGAAAGGGAGAATGTTTTTTATTTTTATTTTTTATCTATTTTTACAGTCCAGGCTTCATGAAGTATATACCCAAGCAGCAAGGTTTTATGACAAAAACAAAAAAGCATGAACAGAGACCAGCTCAGTGGCATAAGATGTATTCTATAATTTTGGGTTTCACAGTGGCTACGTTTACCCAGATGCAGTGTGACAGCCTATTAGCAAGATCAACAGATCTGAACTTGGAGGCCTCTGCTCTTTCCCCTGCTCACAGTGATTAGCCTTGCAGCCTGGCTGTGGTGGGATGCATTAACTTCTCCACAGCTCTCCACAACTGATCAGCAAAGCGTCCATTACCACCACCATATCCAAAGTGACGTTTCCATGCCGGCCGCCCGCTGTTTCATTCATAACCACAAAACAGACCGAAATGGCTCTCCTTCCTTTTGCAGCTTGCAAAGAGTTAATGGGCTGTGCTGGCCCCCTGCCAAAACCTTTAAGAAACTTTATTAATGCGTTATGAGGCCAGGACACCATAGTGTGGGATTTGGTTGGTTATTCATCTTCATGAATAAAAATATGTATGCACAATTAAAGCTGCATCCCCCACAGTTGCTTTCTAGTGAACGTCGAGTCTCTGTCCGTGTTCCTGGCTGCATTGCTGACCAGTTGTGGTCGGCTTGCTTCTATGACGTCAGCAGTAGTGCCACGAATGACATCACTAGTTCAGTGTTTGAGATGAATAATGATAACTAGAAGTAGGTGGAAAAGTGTATTTTTAAAAGAAATCTTCATTAAAAAAAAACTGGCTCTCTACTGTATTTTCTTGTTTATGTGATTTGACATACATAAGAGCTGAGTTTATTTGGACTGATGAGTCACATGACAGAGGTGGCATGGTTTTGCGAGTATGTTGCATAGTCGGCACTGACAAATAGTTCCCTGCTTCCACTGCCCTGCTGTGAAGCAGACGGCATTGCGTTTCCATTCTTTCACAATTGCTTGTTCTTTCAACCTGTGATCTTCCTTCCTTTCTCCTTTAGTCTAGAATCTTACAAGGAAGGAATAAGTCTAAACATCGCATCACACTGTACGCTTTTAAAAATAGATCAATTTAGTCAGTGAGTCTAGATGCATTTAATGACCCAGTTCCTTGAGACCAGATGGAGCATTTTGTGGAATATATAGTTTGTCTACCGAGATGGAGCATTTTGTGGAGTATACAGTTTGTCTACCCAGGTGGAGCATTTTGTGGAGTATACAGTTTGTGTACCCAGGTGGAGCATTTTGTGGAGTATATAGTTTGTCTACCCAGGTGGAGCATTTTGTGGAGTATACAGTTTGTGTACCCAGGCCCCACAGATAAGAAGCCTTTGCACCTTCTAGATATTGCTGACAGGTCTGAGGAGAATGACCCCAAGTTCCTAAAGGTGAGGGGAAACTTTTCAAGGAATTTTATGCCCTTCCATTAACAATACTCTTGAAGGGCTTTGTTTAAAAAAGAAAGGAAGGAAGAAAGAGAGAGAGAGAGAGAAAGAATGGAAGGAAGGAAGAAAGAAAGAGAGAGAGAGAGAGAGAGAGAGAGAGAGAGAGAGAGAGAGAGAGAGAGAGAGAGAAAGAAAGAAAGAAAGAAAGAAAGAAAGAAAGAAAGAAAAAGACAGACAGACCTTCTGGAAGTAAAAACTATCTAGAGAATATTAGACCTCACACACAGTAAAGCCAGAACTTAAGCCATTCCGGCTTTTACAAGTCTGATCTTATTTCCTTCTACCAGTTCTGAGGTATAACATGACTCACATGACTTTGGGGTGATGGAACTCCTTGGGAGTAGACTTTCCCCACTTTTGTTTCCATCATTGTTCTGTTGCTTGCCATCTTTTCAAACCGAGGCAGTTGCCTTGTGCATTTCCCAGTGCTGTTCTGTGTTATAACTGATCACGTCCACCACAGCGAGGAACCGCCCCTTGTCTGAGGACTTGATCTGTGTATGAGGAGTGTTGAAGATGGTGGTGGAGTTCTGTCTCGGGGCAGGGGGTACAGTGGGAACTGGCCGTTCTCTACAGTTGGAGGACAGCGATCAGCCACAAAGACTGTATTAACAGTCATGTAAAAGAATGAAAATGGAAGACATCAGAGTGTTCCTGGCAGGGAGAGGGGGCTTAGCAGGGGAGCACTTGATCCCCTGCAAGTTTCAGGACTGTGGTGGGAGATTGGGAGGTTTGCGGGTGTAATCACGGTGGTGACTGATGAGGATGCTATCACTGTGGAGGTGCTTGTCCTCACTGGCGCTTGGCCTGTCACCGCAGTGTGCCAGCACAGGCTTCAATTTGTGGCATGCCATGGGCAACAGGGTTTTCTGGTCTCCGTCTGAGCACATTACAAAACCGCAATATCAGCTTACCACAGTCAGCAGCCTCCACTTAAGGGAGGTCTCTGTCTGGAATATTGGGAAGTTATATGTCAAAAGTGAGGAGAGTTGACCAAGAGCCCCTGCAGCTTGAGAGGTGACACGTCTACATACAGTTTATTTATTTATTTTTTGATCTAATAGTGACACTCAGACTCGGAAAGACAGTCATTGAGATTGGACTCTAGAGTCAGGATTGTCTCTGGTTTAATTTCTTGCTTTTTTCTGTATTAGCTGAACATAATTGGTCCACATTTCTTATTTTAAAATGACAGTTCCTGCTAGAAGGAAACCTATGCAGTGGTGGTCAGCGGCTCCCAGCCTGACTCCCTCTCAACAAACAGCCACTGATACAAAGGAGGAGAAACGAGTATTTCGGGTCGGAATGTGGGG
This sequence comes from Dicrostonyx torquatus, assembly GCA_028555095.1. Classification (NCBI taxonomy): domain Eukaryota; kingdom Metazoa; phylum Chordata; class Mammalia; order Rodentia; family Cricetidae; genus Dicrostonyx; species Dicrostonyx torquatus. Next base: position 1,014,462 of record JAQHUG010000163.1, read on the forward strand.
AATATTCATCATGGCTTTACACAAGCAAATTCGAGCGTTTCTGTAAACCAGGATCTTGCTTGCCTAGGTCCTTCTTCCAGAACAGAGCCCTGCATGCAGAAGGTGATCAGTCACCGTTGGTTGAATGATCCTTGTATAGATTATTGTTTTGGAATCTGGAAACTCTCAAGGAGGAAAATGAAAAGGTGGCCGAATCAGACCATAAAACTTCAGAAAAGTAAATCAAATCAGCTCAAGTTTTCAGAGTGTTGGTGGTCCCCAGGAAGCCAGAGAAGGCTTTTGAACATACTGACTCTGGCTCATTGTTCACTGTGACCATCCTTACGTGGCTATGATAGGAACCGTTCTGACAACTAATGTGCCTAGATGTATTACGTGTAGAGTCATAGTAATGGTGAGAAATTGTCCTGCTGTAGACATTTCCACCGAAGGATCAGAGAGATGACTCAGGGATTAAGAACACAGGCTACTCTGCTTAGAGCACCCAGGTTCGAGTCCCAGCACCAACATGCCAGCCCATAACTGTCTGTAACTCCAAGTCCAGGGGATCTATCTGACCTCTATAGGGCACCAGGTAGTGTGTGCTTCACAGACATACATATCAACAAAACATGCATATACATAAAACAAATCTTAAGAAATTTCCGGGGAAAGTGGCCATGCTTCTGTGTTTTTAGATGAATACTGGCAAGCAGATAGTAAGCGTAATACACCCTTGGAACAGATTCAGGATGGCTCTGTGGGTAGCATGCTTACTGCTTTATGACCTTGGTTGGTTTGGATCCTTAGCATCCACATAAAAGCTGGCCATGGCTGGCACCTGTCATCCCAGTGTTGGGAGGTAGAGAAAAGGAGGACATAGGAGCTTGTAGGATAGCTAGTATAACCATAGAGGCTTGGTTTGGTGAGAGATCCTGCCTCAAAAATCCTGAGGTGGAGCGTGGTAGAGGAAGACACTGGTTGCCACACACGCATGCCCGGGTGAGCACAGCTGTAGAGACATGTGCACACACTCAATAAGCATAAAAAAGAGATGTTAGGCCTTCTTCCATACTATAATGGGGATTTTAAAAAAGCAAAAATTATTAGTGTGGTTGTGCCGAGTGCGTGTAATTAAAGGTCAAACAACAGGACATTTATGTGAATAAGCACAGTAAATGTAATGAGTGTCACCAGTCTGTGTTAGGTTTTTGGAGTTCATGTCTTACCTTTGAATTCTCTGAGCACAGGCAAGAACACTGGATTCAATTGAAACTTAGTAATCACTGTCAATAATGATTACAGGATAGTACATTGGTCCTAATGTGTCTATCAGCCTGAGTTTAAATTTGTGGAACGCCTTAAAAGCCTTAAAAGAAAAACCAGTAGCCTCATTAGGCAACATTTGCCATTTGGGGGACACAGCATTTTAGCTGGGTTTCAGTTTTAAGAGAGAGAGAGACACAGAGAGAGAAGACAAAGAAAAGACAGTATACATCTTGCTGGGACTAGTTCCTTTGTCCCTTTGGGTTTTATTTTTTTATATTCCTACCCTGAAGAATTCAAGGTATCTTAGTTTCAGACAGTCCCCTCCACCTCCTCCTCCCTTCACTTCCTCATTCCTTTCCTTCTTGCCCTTCACCCTCCCTCCCTCCTTCTTCACTGCTCTTGTCCTCAGCTTCTGTGTCTTGCAGAGATGTAAGAACTATGGATTTTATTTCACTTGTCTCAATTAGGTGGGTTTTGTGCTATGGACAATTAATTCCTCAAATCGAGGTGTTTGCCAGAGAAAAGCATAACAAGGTTGCTTTATAATGTTATTTGGATGATCTACGAGAACCATAGCCTTTAGAAGGCCGAGAGAGAAGCAGATTGATCTCACAGGTTCTTTCTGTACACGCTTACTGTGCTGGGGCTCCGAGTGTGAGCACATTTCACCACCGCAAATGGCAACTGGCCCATGCATGCTCTTCCACAGTCAACTGAAGTGTGGTCAGGAGGATTAAATTTTACCTTTTCACACAGATTTAAATGAGCTTCTTTAATTAGCGGAAAGCATTGAGGGCTCACCTGTGACTGAGATGGAATTTGGAACCAGACCCCTGTCTTTGTGTTCCTAACTTGTAGCCTTCAAATAATGCTCTGTGGTTTCTGAAGCAGCTTTAGGGAACAAAACAAAACAGTAAGTTGTGGTACCATCTCTTATCCGTGTGGGAAATGGCCTCTGGCCTCTGTGACAGCCTGCAGCCCTGCCCAGCCGCAGTGGCCTTTGCCCTGGCCCAGGGCAGGCCGGCGACATTTCAGGAGGCCGCTTGGCAGCCATTTTAGATCTGCCCGCGCAGAGCCCTGGCTGCCAAGAGCTGCAGCCGCTCTGTGCCAAGACACTCTTGGCAGTGGAGATAAACTTTGTAGAGATACACAGTCCAGAAATATCTTATAATTACAAAGCACAGGGGGCAGAATGTTTTTACAATACAGCTGTGCTAATGTAAACATTTAATTTGGCAGCCTTCTCCACCCACTTTTCAATTAACCGGGTTTATGCAGATACTTTAGCTCTGTAATAAACTTTATTGCTACTTCTCTTAGAGTACAGTTTATGAAACACAGATTTGAGGGGCTTTTCGGGGGGCTCCATCCATTTAGGAAAGCACACTGTGAATGTTAGGTTGCCATGAAGGGGAGCATAACTTGCTGTCTCAAAAATGCCACGGTCCTGGCTTGACTCAGAATTGCTTTGGGGGAGAAATGTGGGGGCTGTCTCCTTTGGCTCTCAAAGCATGCAAGAGGATATTAATAGAAAGAGGTAAAATCACTTACGGAGCTGCATGAAGACACTTGTGTTTGTGATCATTATAAAAGATAAATGTCCCCTGCAATGCGTGAAACGGCTTCAGAGATAAATTCCCAATAACAGTTCTTACAGATATAATTATAATAATTGTGTGATCGCCATGATAATTATTCTTATAGACTGAAAGAAATAATTTTCTATCTAGAGTAGCATTCAACTGTTCTGCTCACAAAGCCAGTCAATAGATCTTTTTTAGCTAACCTAAAAAATGGTAGAGGTCATGGGGTTTTAAAAGATAAATTTGGAATTAACTGACATTGTAAAAATATCCCCCCATATAAGGAATATGACATCATGATCTATGAGTTCTCTTTGCAGTGATTTGTATATACAGTTCTCATATATATATAATATATATATATACACACCATAGATATGTATGTATTTTCTTTAAAGCGGATTTTAAATTTATGATTTCCTTTATGCCTTTATTCCTACTGGAAACTTTGTCCCGGTTATTTCTTTCATTTTTATTTTTTCTCTTTTTTTGAAGATTAATTTTATGTCTATTAATGTTTTGCCTGTATGTGTATATATATCTTTGTATATATGCATGTATCTGAACCACAAGTATGCCTGGTACCTATAGGGGTTAAAGAATCACAGTGGGTCTCCTGGTCCTGGAATTATGGATGGTTGTAAGTCACCATGTGGGTGCTGGGAACCAAACCTAGTTCCTCTGCAAGAACAGGAAGTGCTCTTAATTACTGAGCATTTTTTCAGCCCTGGTTATGAATTTTTTTTAATGTATTTTTTTTTTTGTCAAGGTTCTTGACTAGGATGTGACCACATGATTTTTTTTTTTTTTTTTTTTTTTGGAGATGACTTTCAAGATATATTGGGTCTCACCATGTAACTAGTTTGACTAATTGTGTAGACCAGGCTGGCCTCATACCTACAGGAGCCTGCCTGCTCCGCCCCCGGAGTGCACCACCACAGATGGCCTTACTTGTAAGTTTTAATCAGAACCATTTTTTTTTTTTTGCAAGTGAATGAGCACCAATATCGTACAGATTAAAGTGTTCCGTACAAGGTGTGTTTTAATAACTCTGGAAGAGAATGATCAATGGAAGGAACATAGTTCATGTTCAGCCCCCTAAGAACACACAGACGGGCAAATGCTGTAGGTGTTCCGCGCATTCTGTCTGTTATTGAGGACTGAACAGGGGCCTCATGCATGCCTGCCCATTGGGCTGCCCCTGAGCTTTCCACCGGCTCCAGAATCCTACTGTTGGGTGTTGATTGTTTGTATAAACTGGCAGCTCATTTTCTTTCTTGAGGGAACACATGATTTTCATACCATTTCTCCATGGATAAGGTATTTAATATAACACTCTTTCTGCAGTGGAAATAGATGCCCCAGACTATGCAAGGTACCTTAGGATGCGGTCAGTCATGGTTATGGAAGGAAACAGTACACGAACCGCCAGCTGTGTCGCCGCCTTAAAGCCTTGTGCCGAGTGCTGTGGGCCCTGCAGGGTGGTCTCATTAGGTGGATGCAGAGAGAGGGCCAGGAAGAGTATACCAGACGAAGGAAATCAAGCACTTTAAAGATGAAATTGGAGTTTGTCTGACGTCAGAGTAGGGACATTTCAGTAATGAAAGCCACATGGGTAAAGAGCATGGAGACCTGCAATTAGCAAGACAAGAGGGAGGGGCCTTGAAAGGTAAGGTCTGGGCCAACACCTGAAAGCTGACACGGGAGGCAGGGGGGGGGAGGAAGGGAGGGGAGGGGAGTGGCTTTGAGGTGAGGGGTTTCCAACCTGAGTCTTTTCTGATCACTGACATGGAGAGAGTGGGCAGAAGCCCTGCAGGAGCCATACCAAGGAGGACTTTGCAGTTCAAATGAGAGCAGGGTTAGCTGCTAAGGGGTGGGAGTCCCAGACATGAGTAGGAATTACCAATGTGGAGATGGTGGGAGTTTGCTCTGGGGATGCAGGAGGAGACCTGGAGGTAGGCCAGTGGAAGTGACAGTACCAAAGGGGGACCCACAGTAGAGAAAGAGCTAGCCATCACCTTCAGAAAGAACCCCCACAAAAGGAGGCTTGCATGCAAAGACAAGAAGAAGGAGCCTTTGAAAGGTTCCAGATACTTGGAGTCTGCAGTCAGTTAGGATACCCTGTGACTGATGAGAATAGCAGCAGTGTCGTTGAGGCAGCGGTGGACTCTGACAGTGGCTGGAAGAGGACTGTGATCCCTGTTGTGTGGACACCTGATGGTACTGAGTTTTCCCTTTTGTTTTGCCTCTCAGAACAGAATCAAGTATACTTGACTTGTTCATTTTTCTACATTATCATTTTCTTTTTGAGGAGGAAATTCTTAAAGGACAAAAGTTCTGTGACTTTAAGAAATTTCTGGTAGAAAACAGTGGATTGTGTTCCTCTGTAGTAAATTTCTTTCTCCAGTTCTGAAGAAGGTGTTTACAATTTCTTTTCAATTTAATTTTAGTATTGGCTACTGTTTAAAGAAGCAGCAGGCATGCTGAAATTTAATGTGAGTTTTGGGGAAGACATTAATAATTTCATAAAGAAATGAAACGAAATGTGCACAACCATTGAGTACACCCCAGGGAGAAGACTGCTTCGTGCCCAGGTCCCTAGATTCACCCTGGTGGCAGCAGAATCGAGGCTCCGTTTATCTGCACAGCTTCCTCTGCCCCTCCCTTCTGTGAGTCCCCACTTGAACAGAAAAAAAAGACCAGAAGCCGTGAGATGCTGCTGCATCATCCCTTCCGGTTGAGCCAACTAATACCAAAGTAAAAACAGTAGCTGACTGTAAATGGGTGTGGCTCTGCAACCTCCTTGGGTGTCTTAGAAGGTTTTCATCATTTGTTTTTAAATGCCCGAGTCCTCCACATGGACTGGAGATCTTGTTCAATATGCAGTGTCGACTTCAGTTTTCTTTGAGTGAAAATAAGCAAGTGGAGGGTTTGCTAGTTAAAATCATGCACGCGCGTGCGCGTACACACACACACAAACACACACACACACACACACACACACACACACACACACACACACACACACGTCCAGACTCCAGAACATTTTTCCTTTAAACTCTTTTCAGCCCTTGCCGTCTTAAGATACGCCTTACCACTTCCCAGGGAAACACACATAGGAGCAAATTAAGTTTCTGAGAGAGTAGAGGAGGATCCTGTTTAAGTAGATTAGGGTCTGGCATTCCGTTTAACTTCATCAGTCATTGAAAGTGGAGGATGGTCACTGTAGCCGGCTGCGACTTGCCAATTAGCTGGGCTTTCCCCGCTGTTTCTGGTTTGGCAGGGATGAGGTGGTTCACCCTGCTGCCTTGCTGCCTGCCAAGGACACATGGCCAGCTCCCCGCTTCCTGTCTTCCTCTTTGTGTCCTGGCTCTGCCTTCCAGACAGCTGCCAGGTTATGGTTGCCAAAAATCTTCCTTCCTTCAGAAAGGTCAAGTAACCTCAAGTCACCTATGCCAATATTTGTGTTTTCTTTTAATCCTTCTGTGCTTGAGTTAGAGAAAACCGTACAACTGAATGTTGAGAGTGGAACCTAGGGTCACTTCGGATCTCTTGGATCGGAACCTGACGCATCCCTGAGCCAGCCCGGGAGGGTGCTTCTAGTCCAGCTCTGTTCACAGCTCTGTGGAGGGTGTGAGAGTTCAGAAGGGTTCAGGGAGGATCTGCACGCAGCTGCTTTTTAGGATTCCCAGCTTCCTTGTGATCTGTGGCCAAAGCCTGATGCGTTGCGTGGCAGGAAAAGTGTAGAGATAGGTTTTGGCTAAAGGCTTACATTTTTTTTAAAAAAGGGACCTGATAGTTGCGAGCTTGCCTGCTTTCCTGTTTGGCATCTGTGAATAAGAATTAGCAACCTGTCCATGGCTTGCGGACAGCGGGTGAGTTAACTGGGAGCCTGAAGGATGAAAGGGCCACTTTCTTGGCCCTGGCATTGCTGTGGGAATCACAACCATTGGGACTGAGGTTCAGGAACCAGAGCTGTTAATAAGCCTCTTAAATGACTCTCACACTCGCTAAATGTGTGGACTGAAGAGGCTGTTGGTTACAAAATAAGACAACATATCTTGTCCCTGCACAGCAAATGGTCTTGCATGTCCTTTGTAGCTGATCTATTCGGATCACCTCATGCTTAGCTAGCAAATCACCGTCAGCGGATAACACTTTTTAGAAGATTGAAGTTCTAGAACATTAATAATAAGAAACCCCCTTTCAATAATTTCCTTTCTTAGGCTCTATGCTTCAAAAAAAAATTTTTTTTTTGTTAGTGTTTTGTGTGGCACATGGGACCAGCTACAGCCTGTGTCTGCATTGTGGTGCCCATTCTGCACTGGAAGTCTCTAATTTCTTTTAATTACTGAAGGTTGTACTTGGGACTTACTGCATGCTCGGCCAGGGCTCCACCGCTGAGCTCCCCATCCCCTCTACTACTTCCTTTATATGGCAAAGACATTGTGTTCCTTACCTAGAAAAACTTCCATTTGAGGCCCGTGGAGCTTTGACGGACATAGAGCTGCCTGCTGTTTCTCGGTGGTGGTTGCTGATTGACAGAGGGGACTGTCCCATTTTGCCTGAAGACTTGGGGAAAGTTCAGCATGGTCTTGATAGTGCTTTTCTGATTTTCATAAAAAATTGGACGTGTGTTTTTCTCCTAAGCACAAGCCTTCCTTTCCTGTGTGCTCTTCATACTGTGCGGGCTTTGCGGTGAGAACACCACTGCTCCGAGCCACTCTTGTTAAGCATTGTCGTCTTGGAGAGCTGGGCCCAGGTTACTGTTGTAATCCCCGCCCCCCTCCAGTTTTGACTTCTAAATTCTGCTGAAAAGTTGCGGCCCCAGGGATGTGACTAACAAACACTGCTAATTTAGAACACATGTTCTTCAGAGTTCACCTAAAGCCTTGGGTCCCAAATTTGCCAGCTCAGCATCTTCCATTGAACACAGCGTCATTTTTCTTAAACTCCCTTTTTGCCTCTCCTTGAACTATAGGCTTTTATAACAGTAATAAGGAAATGCGGTTATGGGTATAATTGCCGGGAGGCAATTGTCCCCTAGAGGACTTAGTAGAATTTTCTGCTCTATATCTGAGGGCTCCATCAAGATGATCATTTCCAAATAACTCAATTGGAATAATAACAACAATGCCTATATTTTTGTAGCAGCTTTCCCTATAGAGATCAAAGTGCAATGGGAAAAAGGTCCTATCAAGTTCATTGCTCTAATACCCTAGTGGGATGCAATAAACACATATTTAAAAAGTTCTATGATAGCCCGTTTGAAGTAGGGGGGTGACATCCCTGAAGTCACAAAGTCACCAGGGCAAGGAAGAATGGAGGTGCCCTCTTCTCACTCAGAAAGTTCTCCAGCCACATTCTTTGTAATGGATGGAGCCAAGTACCCTTTTGGAATTGCAGATGATGTAGGTGAAAGTGCTTGGAAAGGAAAGCCCTGTTGCTGGCTTCATCACCTCCTACAAGTGTAAACCAAGAAAGATCTCTGTTGTTTGGCTGGTTCACAACCCATGGAATGGGTCTTTCACACTTCTTCATTGACTGGACCCAGGCTACCAGTTGTACTCTTCATTAATGAAGGACCGATGGAAAGTTTCAATTTGTAATTCTAAACATAAAAACCTCCCCTGAGATTGAAAGCACATTAGGTTTGCTTAAAGTGCAAACCAAATACTCAACCTAAATAGTCTGGGTCGGTGGGATGCTTGCTTGTTTGTTTGTTTGTCCTTCTTTGTGGTTTTACTGAGGAATCTATCATTAATGACTACAATGAACTTGGGACTGATTTATTTTTATTTTTCCTTTTTAGTGGAACAAGGAAAATTGGGAGTAAAATTACTTCTAATCTCCCAATTTGATTTCAAGCAGCCTTGGTGGCTGCCTTCCCTGGGGAGCAGACACAATTAAGGACAGCATCTTAATGCTGTTGTTTGTTTTATTATGGCTAAAGATAGCATATTTGGAGTGGAGTTCTTGGCTCAAGTATCCAGTGTTCATGGAGGCTTATGTTTGATATTGGTCCCCAGCAAAACAAAAAAAAAACCTCTTCCACATTTTGAAGCTCAGAATCCATATGTGTTTCTATTTTTGACTTCTAGTGGGAAAAAATGTGAACTTAGGTAAAATATACATGCGAGTTTTTTTTTTAAATCATTTATTTGTATTTTCAAAATCCTTGGGTGAGTTTCTATTTTTTTTTTTCACTTTATCCTAAACAAATTGCACTTAGATACCTTCCTGGAAGTCTCCGGGGAAGAATAATGGCCTTGAGACTATCTCATCACCTCTGCACCTCTTGTTGTGTCTTAGCCTTAATGAACGTTCAGCCAAACACTAATCCAGGTAAACAGAGAGTAAGACGTTCAGTCAATGCAAGCACGCTTGTGAAATAGCAGAGGGGAAATACCCATCCTTCAGCAGTGCTGTTGGCTTTGCCCTGGGCCACGGGAACAAGTGCTGTTGCATGCCAGGTGAATGGATCATGTCAACTAATTATTCCATTTTTAAAAATCAGATTATAGTAATAAGGAATTTTGTTACTATCTTGTTAACCTGTGTTTGCAAAGGAAATTTTGGAAAACATTTTCTTAAGCCATAGATGTTCTTATCTTTTGTTATAGCCTCAAGATTCTTTCTCATTTCAGGGCTCCGTATGTTTTGGTTTTCTTGGTGTGGCATAGATAACTGTAAATTTCTTTCTCAGTGAAAGAAAACCCAGTATTGCCACTTTTTGAAACATACCAGACTCTCCTCTGAAGGAGGGCACTTTGGGTCCATACTGGGGTGACTGGATTTTCTATTCACCTTGGGCTGCTTCTGAAGTCATTGAATCAACACCTCAGAAATGAACATGATCTAGCAGCACAAGGAACGCCTGGTCATTTGTAGTTTAGACTTCCAAGAAAATATAGTTAGGGTCATTTCTTTGTGATTACTTCTGTTTTATGTCTTTGAAAATTTATCTGGACTTTCTCACATTTTTTTTAAGATTTTTTTTTTTATTAATTATGTATACAGGGCTCTTCCTGCATGTATGCCCACACACCAGAAGAGGGCACCAGATCTCA
>JAQHUG010000163.1:1029073-1039931 GCA_028555095.1 Dicrostonyx torquatus
TATGGATGGAAGTTTTGCAGATACTTGTTTTCTTTTCTTGGATTTAACTTATAGAGCTGAATTATGAGGCGGCAATTTGAATCTCAATTAAAGATCAAATGGAGGGATTCTGAGCATTTTTACGGTTTCTCGCATTAATATAAGTCCTTTTGGTCTGTTTCTTTAAAATGGCTGTGGCAGTGGACATTCCTTTCCTCATATTTTTTTCTCATCTCCCAAGAAACCATATGTAGATTCCACAGTGGGTTTATAAAAAGGCAGCTTAACATTCTTAGAATTATCTATATTTGAAACCATTTCTTAAAATGATCATTTGAAATATTATCTCATAATAAATCTTCATGTTTTATGAAGGCTGTAGACTATAAGCTTACATTGTAACTTTAGACTGTGAACTTTTTACAGTTCTTTCAAACATTCCTTTTACTAGAATAATATTGATATCCCCTTAAAAATGAAGAAAAGCTTAGGTTAGGTTTTTGCTTATTATTTTATCAATATAATTTAGTGGCTTACCTCTCACGCAAGATTTACAAGGAGGTTATTTTCTCCTCTCCTGTTTTTTTTTTTTTTCTTAACTTTTCAAAAGCAGTTAGTTCTAATGATATGTTATCCAACTTGTTTTCCTGGTAAATTAGGTTCTGCCCCGAAAACAGGGACAGAAGTTCTTTGAACCACTTATCAAGGAACTGTTGGAACACTGAAGCCATTATCTGCCACAATCAGCGGGTTCCTGGTCACGTGACATTTCTGGTTATTTCCTCTGTTATGATAAAGGTGTGTCAGAAACGGAAAGTGTTGATGGATAGACAGAACCTCCTTTACCTTTTGTGGAAATCTGGTCTTCCTTGCCGTACTTCATTGTTCAAGTCAGTGTTGGCACCTTCAGGTGTGTGTGTGTGTGTGTGTGTGTGTGTGTGTGTGTGAGATCTCCTCTGATCAATGATTCCAAGTTCTATGATTAATAATAAACAAAGATAATTAATCACACATTTCTAATATATGATATGTAAGCCCATCATTTTTTCTATAAGCTCACATAATGTTTTAAACATAAACATTTTAATGACTTGGCAAAGCCTTGTTTTGAGAGACAGGGTTTCCCAGTATAATCCTGGCTGGCTTCCTGCTCAGAGATCGGCCTGCCTCTGCCTCTATACTGGGATTAATGGCTGGGTCAGCCCTTTCTGATTATCACAAGGCTTACCACAAGAAGACATTTTTATTCAAGTAAAAAATATTTTAGAGAACTTGCCTATAATAAGCACTGAGAAAGGTCAAATAGGACTTAGGAATCATTGACTGAACTAACTGCTATATTATATTTGTAGAGAAGTTGCAGTCACTTAAAAAGGAAAATATATGTAGGTAACAAAACAGCCCAAATGTATGGTTATTACCGAGGCAACTCTGTAATTAGTATTCAAAAATGTTCAGGTCTTGCTTCCCAGAGAACTGTAGCTATTCATTCAGCGGATATGATTGAGCATCTGTTGTGTGCCAACAGCTGTGCTGAGCTGCAAACAAAACTCAGGTGGGTCTCGATCCCATGGGTCGAGGATACACAGACACTGACCCAGTCCTTCATTACCCTGATTGACAGGACTCTTGAGGGAAACCGGGAAGGCTTATCATGTACAGTTTTATGGGGCGGGAGATAGATAATAGTTTAAAATGTACATGTTTAAGAATTTTGTAGCCTTTCTCATTGTCATGAAGTGTCTTCCACCCCTCCTTCTTCACCTTTCTGCTTTCCCTTTAGGAGCAGTTCATACTAAGTCCTGATTTCTTATCCAGTGTTGTTTTCTTTGGTTTGGTCTTTTTGTTTCGAGACAGGATTTCTCTGTAGCTTTGGAGCCTGTTCTGGAACTAGCTCTTGTAGACCAGGCTGGCCTTGAACTCACAGAGATCTGCCTGCCTCTGCCTCCCGAGTGCTGGGATTAAAGGCGTGTGCCACCACCACTACCACCCGCCCCCCCTCCTGGTGGTCTTTTTGTTCTTGAGATAAGGTCTCATTTTGTGTTTCAGGTTGACCTTAAGCTCACTGTGTAATCCAAACTGGCCTCAAATTCTCCACAATCCTTAAGCCTCAGCCTCCCAAGTACTGGGATTACAGGTGTGGATCATCGCTGGCTTTTAATCCAGTTTTAGGGTTAGTTAGCCTAGTCAGTGGGCAAGGTGAAAGCTGATTCTGGCTTGCAGTAGTCTGCTTAGGGTCAGAGTACAAATGGGCACGGAAGGTAGGAGTCCAGACTAGGGTCAGTGTGAGGTAGCTTGTCCTGCCCTGGGAACAAAGATAATAGGTGAAACATTAGAAAGTCTGGGTTGGTTTGATTTTAACCTGGATATTAAGTCTGGGGAAAATACATGAAATGGCATAGCGCACAGGGGACAATTGCAGGCAGAGTGTGACGTATAAGATTTAAAATAATGCAGGAAAAACTGGGGGCATGCCAAAACAGACATGTGAGCCTCTGCAGGCAGGGAACAAATGCTGATGGGGACTCCGGGGAAGGTAGCATTTATTTTTCCACACTCTCCTCTTAACAGAATCTCAGACCAAGGACATAAACACTGATTTGCTTTCTGCTGAAATCGAGCATTTAGTTTTAAATTCCCCTCCATGGTTTTGTATCTCGGGGCATTCCACCTTTCATTTCCAGTTCACTCCACATGCCTTTCTCAAAATGCAAGCGTCTCGGCTGCCGAGTGGGGCAGAATGTATTATGCGCTATCACTGAAATTCAAACTGTCCCCCAGATGGGAGCCAGTAGAGCCATCTCATCCTTTCCTGGATCTGGCCAGGTCTCTGGAAAGGACTTGATTGGTTTTCCGTGGCCAGGACTTGTTCCTTGAAGTACACAGCGGCGTGTTAATGGAGTACTGTGCGATACAGGCAGCGTTTATGGAAGATTAGAAATTGTACAGCTCTCTTCAGAAACTTAAAATACAGCTGGAAATGTTTTGCTTCCAACAAACATGCAATCTTCATAAAATTGAGGAAGAAATGTTTTGAATAAATAATGTTTTAGTTTCTTTCTCTCCAGTGTGAGAACTATTTTTTCAGTCAGCATCGTGCCGTCGGACTCCTCCTTCCCCGCACTCACACTCTGGCCTCTGTGTTTACATTAACTGGTGCGTTCAACTCTATTCTTAAGTATGCCAGATTGCTCGGCCTTGTTTTTAGAGATAGAAAGCTGGATTTGCTCCCGGGGACTCTTTCCATAACTAGGCCAGTTTAAAAACTAAACAAGGATTGAGTCAGTTAATTAATTTAAATGAGATTACAAATCAAAAACATATTATGCAATCTTGATTTAATTACCACATTTTATTTACTTAATTGAAAACACGCTGAAGAAAGTTAGCAATCTTGACAATGACCCGAATGGTGTCTTTGCATTCTGTACATTTAAGGCCTTGAAGGCGGAAGCACAGGTGATCCTTGGTTTACTCAAGGCTCCCTCTGCAGCAGCAGACAACACTGGACTTGATCACCGGGTAGGGTTGGGTTTGATTGCCCTGGCCTTCACCTTGGAGTCTTGTGCTGGCCATGCTGTGCTGCAGCCCGATGCGTGTGCCTGGCCTCCATGGTTGCCATGCCTATTTTGTTCTCCAATGTTCCTGTGATGTCTCTGCCTTACATTTCAACACTCTGAGATTTGCCTAACTCCATGTGGACACATTTCAGTCTAGGGCTCAAACAAATCCTTCTAATCCTTGGGATGTGAGGCTTTGAGCCTAATCTCCCTTGTAAGCAAAAAAGTAGTTCTGTGTAAGAAAGTTGAATAACAGAATTAATGGAAAGGCAAATAGAATGTGTCTTTGGGAAGAGCTGGGGTCGGGGTGGGGGTAGTTGTGAGGAATGAGGTAGAGAGATTGCAGCCAAAGGAAGACCTGAAAGGGGGAGCAGGAGAGAGAAAGATGCCACCCCAACCCAGTATTCGTGAGCTTTTTAAAAGCAGGAAGGCACTCAGTGTGTCCATGTATCTTTGCATTATTTTAATAAACATTTAATAGGAGGGAAATATCATAAAGTTAGAGTCTTATGCCACCTCTACTAACAAAGCAGCCCCCCCATTAAAACTGAACCGTGTTTTAACTGTCCTCATGCTATGTAGTGGGGACTGCAATTATGTACAGCCAGCTTACTGTCAGCCTGGGTGTGTGTCTTTTGGGGACATCACAGAGCTGGGGTATGGGGCGAGATGGGCAGGGGTGTCTTCTGAGAACTGTTCCTGAAAAGCACGCATGGTGTTAGCTCCTTACGGCCTTTTATTTAAGTGTGTTTACAGTCCTTTCTTGATGTTTCTTCTCTTTTCACATCTTCAGTTCTTTTTCCTCCAATGCTGCCTTTTGTCATGCCGTATGTTTAGTTTGTGAAAGCATGCGATGTTGGTGTATTGATAATGTAGGACAGTCTCAGGAGAAGGGAACTGTTCTCAGTCCCTAAGAAGTCCCTGCTACTCTTTAGTTGACAATGAACTGGGTTTTTTATTTTTCACCTGCCTAAGGCAAAGAACTCTGACAAAGGAACCTTTATCAAGCGATGACTAATTTTAGTTCTAGCAGGAGGCTATCTGTAGGTTGATAGGTTAAAGTTTGGGTTTCATTTGCTCTTCTGATATCCCTCAATATAAAAGCTATATTGTTATAGAATCATATAATTTTAGAGCCGGAAGAGTGACTATAATTTACCCTACTCAGTCCCTTCTTGTGCCAAAAGGACTATAAATTGAAGCTGTCTTTCTCAAATTCAGTCCCTGGCGTCTTCTTTCTTATTCTTTTTAATTTTTAAAGCATATTTATTTATTTGTATTTTATGTGTATGAGTGTTTGGTGGCATGTGTATCTGTGGGTCTCAGTTTACATCCCAGGATAGCCTTGAACTTGTTCTGTGGTGCAGATAGGTTGTGTGTCTTATCTCTATCGAGTTTAGGGGATTTACAAACACATGACACCACACCCAGGGACAGTTCATTTTCTGATGCTTAAGTCTGAGAATAAAATGAAGTCCTAGAAGATTGCTTGGAATAGAAGGCCTTTAGAGGCTGCAGGTCTGGGCATCCCTTTGCCCCTTGCTTCCTGACCCCGACTAAACTGGCTAAACTGATCTTCTCTTTGTTGGTGTGGATCAGTAATTAGTTTTTGTTGAAAGCGTTCATAAGAGCCCCCTCTCTGCTCCTATAACCAGATGTCCGATCTAGAAGTGGGGAAGCCCTACCTTAGCCTGGACCTGAGTTGTGGGAACGGCTCCTATGTTCCCCTTCCCTCTGTCTGCATGGCGTGGCAGGCTGTGCCCCTCTGTACGTCATGCATCAGCTGTTCTCTGGGCATTGGATTTAACTCAGCATTTCAGGTGTGCAAACATTGAGATAGACGGTAATGAACAGACCAGACATTGGTCAGACACCCCGAAAGGATGACTGATCATGCAGATGTCAGAATGAGCAAAGGGGGCCCTCATCGGCCAAGGCGCACACATCAAATGTAGGTGGACATGAGCTAAGGTACACAGCCAGGTGTTGGGAGAGATCAAGTCAAGGTGCCTTGATGTTCATTAAAGCCTTTGGAGTTCTTCTGTGGCTATGTGGACCGCAAAGGTTTTAGCATAATCAGTTTTGAGTTTTATGCAGATCATTTGCAAGCACAATAAAACATGAACTGTATGTACACTGGTAGATAGGGCCCTTTTGGTTGTGAGCTTAGCCTTTACCGGCTGAGCTATCCCTCCAGGCCTTGGGCCCTTTCTTATACTATTTCAAGGGTCACCTCCATCTGATGACTTTTATGATGTAACTTTGGTCCCCTTCCATAAGAAAAATCACATGTTTTTAAAAAATTAAGTAATTTATTTTAGATTCCCGACTGCAGTTTCCCCTCCTTCCTTCCCTAGTTCCTCCCCTGACCTCCCCTCTGCTCCCCCCACCCATCTACTCAGCTCTACCATTTCTCTTCAGGAAAGGGCAGGCCTCCCATGGATATTAGCAAACATGGCCTATCAAGTTGCAGTAAGACTAAGTACCTCCTCCTGTACTAAAGCTGGGCAGGGCAACCCAGTAT
The DNA here is from genome assembly GCA_028555095.1 of Dicrostonyx torquatus. Classification (NCBI taxonomy): domain Eukaryota; kingdom Metazoa; phylum Chordata; class Mammalia; order Rodentia; family Cricetidae; genus Dicrostonyx; species Dicrostonyx torquatus. The sequence continues at coordinate 1,035,137 of JAQHUG010000163.1, forward strand.
GAGGAATAGGGTCCCCAAACACGACAAAAGAATCAGAAATAGGCCCTGTTCCCACCGTTGGGAGTTCCACAAGAGGACCAGGCTACACAACCAACACGTGTGCAGAGGGCCCAGTCCCTCCCATAAAGACTCCCTGCTTGTTGGTTCAGACTCAGTGAGCTCCTATGAGCCCAGGTTAGTTGATTCTGTAGGTGTCCTTGTGTTGTCCTTGACCCCTCTGGCTCATACAGTCCTTTCTCCCTCATTTCACTTGGCCTAGTGGGTCTCTGCATCTGTTTCCACCAGTTGCTCGATGAAGCCTCTGATAATAACTGGGCTAGTCACCAGTCTGGGGTTCAGGATGCTGGCCTGGCTCTGGTGGAATAAGGAGGCTTCCACCAGAGGTGTAGGCTAGGATATGAAAGTGGTTTCTTCTTGGTGCATTAGCTTTGTAGTTGAAATTAATGTTGAAACAAATACATACCAATGTAAAAGTTTTCCATATTTGCGGGGGTGTATCATGACTGTGTTTCCACATGTGTACATTTTGTAACATTTGAATCAGTTTTGACATGTCCCTTCCTGGTTTGCACTTATTTATGGTGGAAACATGCACAGTTCTTCCTTCTGCTTTTTAAGTGGTCTGTCACCATCGCTCCAAGAGCCCTGCCATTCCCTCTGTAACTGTGATCTGATGGTCCCCATCTGCCTTTTCCGGTTCCTCCATCTCCTAGCTTTTAATTTGTGCATTCCTAGCACAGTGGGTCACTTCTGAGCTTCAAGAAAAAACATGATATATATTATTTAAAGAAAAAAGAAGGGGGCTGGAGAGATGGCTCAGGGGTTAAGAGCACTGGCTATTCTTCCAAAGGATCCTGGTTCAATTCCCAGCACCCACAAGGCAGCTCACAACTGTCTATAACTCCAGCTCCAAAGAACCTGAGGACATCTTCACACAGACACACTTGCAAGCAATACACCAATGTATATAAAAATAAATATTTTTTAAAAAAAGAAAAAAACAAACATGTATATTATTTAGGGTTGGCAAGATGGCTCGGGGGATAAAAATACCTGGTGAGCTGAGTTCAATCTCTGGAACTCGTATAAGAACTGGAAGGAGAAAACCTTCCACTATCCTCTGACCTCTACATGTGTGTCACGTAATTTGAGGTCATGTGCACACAGTAAATAAATGGATAAATGGATGAATATTTGTAGATCATTATAAACTGAATAAAAGTATATAAAGTGTGACTGTGTGCCAAACCCTGTGAGCTTCTGATAGGAAGGCGCCAGGATCCTTACTGATTGTCATTTAATCATTATGATCCTTAGCAACTCAGTTCTGATCTTCCCACTAACTTACTTAAGAGTGTAGCAGTCAGTCATGTCAGAAAGTTACTGCTTGGTGACAACCATTTTTTTTTTTCACAGGCTATTAGTTACTATCACCATCTATACAAACTTTTATTGAACTTTCACCAGATTTTCTAAAAAAGTAGTTTTGTTACTTAGTGGGGAGGATGGTCAGTAATTTGACTCAGAGCCACCTTTCTTTAGCACACCCCTCAGTGAAGAAGACTCAGCTGAGAGTAACAATGTATTCCAACAGGTACCAAAAACATGCTTTTGTCTCAGCTTTTCTGAATTCTAAAAGTGACTTGGGAAGTTGGGTTCCCAGAAACATTTAATCTGCTGCAGGATCACTTGGCTGTGCTCGATTCCAAGGTTGCATCACACAGTAAGAAATAAGGGTGTCTCAACAGGACGCACACAGGTAGTCATTTGCACAGGCCCTCAAGAGCGGTGTTCTCAGGTCTTCTTCTAGGGGAAGTCAGGTTAGAAGAGCGAGACTAGACGGGCTGCCTTCCGAAGAGGAGTAAAAACACTGGGTCACAGCTATAGAGGCCATGCAGGAGGGCCAGTCCTTAACCCAAGGGATAGTAGTGGTCATGGGAAAAAAAAATCACAATTTTTTAGAGATCTGATCACTCAGTTTTCTTCTTCCCAAAGAATAAGATGTTTAAATCCATACTTGTGAGTAGAGAGAGTGGGGTGGGATGTTCATGCTTGTGACCCCAGTCACCAGGGAGGCTGAGGTCGAAGAGTTCTTGCAGCCGCAGTGTGAGGTCCATCTTGAAGAGTCCTAGAGATTTTCAGAAGGAAGCAATACAGAGCCAATTTTGCCTTTTAAAGTAATACCACTCAATTATGTTGAGTCAAACCCAAAGAAGAAGAAATGTGAGAAATAGTGGTCCCGGTGAAGAACTAGCAAACAGAAGGTGTGGAGAAGGCGGTACCTCCTAGGTCTGCCCACCCCCTTTGTGGTGTCAAAATTTTCCTGGACTCCAAACAGTGTGCTGGGCGGCTCCTCAACCAATTCCGGCCAGCCTCGCCCCTTAAAGGCTTCAGCCTCCAGGAGGGTGATTGCATCAGCTGCTTGTATCTCCATTTTGAGCATGGTATCTCTGGAGAACTCAGGGCAGGGCTGTGTCACCTCCTGCTGCAGGGGCCTGAGGCTAAGGCATTGACATGTATACTCTGGGGTCGGGTTCACAGACCCAGCATAGATATTCCTAGGTACTGCACCATTATGGACCCAGTTTAGCTTCTTCCTTTTCTCCTTCCTTCCTGAGAGTTAGTCCATTAAAAATCGTAAGCGTTTTGATGCGTTTATGTTGTTAATAGTATCTCTTGTGAATCGATGGTGTAGGATGCACTTGATCCAGGACTCAATGCTTGATCTCCTTGCAGAGATTCCAAGGTACATTGTATTATTGCAGTTTTCATGACGAAGGTGCAAGATTCTAAAAGGTAACCGATTTTGTACAAGACCACATTAGAGGGTACAGAGCCAGTATTCAGTATAATGTCGTCCCTCCCCCCCCCCACATAGCAGAGATTTGAACAGAGTGATGGAAGTGGTTAATGAAACCTTTGAGTCTGAGTAATTTGACCTGGGTGGTGATTTGCGGGGCTTTTAGATGTGGTCTGAAAAATTCCTTCTCTGAAGTCAGCCACAATAACAGTTCATTCTTGGGTTCTCTGCCAACTATGGCTCCCTGGTTATTTCCTTCTCCAGCAGTTGGAATTAAGTGACTGATCTAAGGTGACATCTGAGTCGATTGCAGTGTTAGAATTTGTAGCATGAGAAGTAAGTGTGTCACCTGCCCTCTCGGCAGCCCTCGTCCGTGTTTTCGGAACACAGTATTGGCTCTTTTGCTTCACGAGAAGGTAGAGGTCTTGCAGTATGCAGGATAACTTGTCACTGGGGGGTGGGGCCAGTAAACACCAGTTCATTATAGACAGCAAGTGTGTGGCAAGCTCATTTAGCTTTCTCCCAGATTCTTACCGTGTTCTTGGTGGATGCGTGTTTGTTTTCAAGTGAATAGTTTTTGTTGTTGTTGGTCTCTTGTTTTGTTTTGTTTGTTTGTGTTTTGAAGACATTGCTCTGCAGTTGTTGGAAAGTAGAAGAGAGTGTAACCTTTAACACACATAAGGCAGGGAAGCACAGGGTGAGAAAGGCTGCCCCAGTGGGTTGTGGGACATTGCGAAAATGAGGGCTGCTCTATGGCTAGTGGGCTGGTTCTCAGGAGAGACTAGACACAAGGTTAGCAGCAGAGGTGAGGGAGGAGGTGGGTGCCATCTTGCAGTCACTGCAGCCCAACATAAGGCTCAGGTTTAAAGCCCACAGCTCCTGGACTGGGGCTGCTGTGCCGTTTACCTGCTCACGATCCCTGGCAGCCTTCTGAATGCTGTTTCTAGATGTGCTTAGCATAGAGTTGTGTACATGTGAAGGAGAAAAACTGTGGAGGGTCTGGTCCATGATGCTGACCCAGTAAATAGGAATCTCAACAGGCTGGACGTCCTTGAAAAGATAAAGTAAGGGTAAGCAACCTAAGGACTCAGAGCAGACGAGCCCAGAGAAGCAGTGGAGGCTGTAACAAAATGAAGCCCTTTTAACATTGTACTAGAGCTGTCACACTCCAGGCTTAAAAAGTGGTGGGGACTGCATTCTTTAAAGGAACAAAGGAAAAGATCCTTCCCTTAAGTTCTAGGTCACCCAGCCTTGCCTCGGCTCCAGAGCAGGGTTCTGGAGAGGTGTCCTGGCCTCTGGCTGCAGGGGACACTCTCCAGTGCAGTCAGGTCCTTTTCCAGTTTCTTTCCCTCCATTTTGGGAAGTCAGGAGCAAGGTGAAGGACCCTGGGGGAGCCACAAAAATAAGTTTGCTAAGATCTCGTGAAATATACTCTAGAGTAAAGAAGAAAAAGTCAAGGAAATGGGATGGAGGGATTACATTCTTCACCGTTAACCTTGACCTAGCAAGCAGAAGGCAAAGGGCAGAAATAACCGCGTTTTCTACAGGAATCCACTAACAGGGTGCTCCTGTGTTCAGGAGTTGGGAGCAATGGCAGTATGTTAATCACCTACCTGACATAGCCAAATAACCTTGATCAAAACAAAAGCAGTCCGATTTAATGCTTAATTCAACCCCTCCGCTGCCTTGAGTATAAGGGTTTTAAGGAAGAGATTCGTGGGTTTGTGGCAGTTGGTGACACTGCCGTTAACCACGTTTCGGTGAAATTCACTATTGTGCTCGATATTGCCTTTTTGTAGGCTGAATTGGAGCCATGCATTGCTCTGGCGTACACTGCACGCCTAGCAGGTTTACTCCATGAGTCGCCCCAGGAAGACAAAGAGGTAGACAGGCTGTATGCCCCTTTCTTCCCAGCGCAGTGGGCTGTGGAGACAACACCCCCCCCCCCCCCCCCCTGTGCTTCCAATTTTTGCTTGGCAATCTTGTTTGCTTCCA
>JAQHUG010000163.1:1039949-1053081 GCA_028555095.1 Dicrostonyx torquatus
AGCACTGGAACCAGTAAGAGATTTCCAAGCCACTCCCACCAGTAAGTGTGTGAGGACCCAGGGCAGATGACGCAGATAAGTGTGGATTGTCCATTTTAGGTAGAGGAGTGAGCAAAATACAGCAGTGTGGATTGGTGGGGACAGGCGTCCTGGCTGACGGTGCCAGTCCCCTGAGCCCATTCTGTGCTGTTGGTGAGGAGTGGCATTGCCTGGGTGATGCGAATGTGCGTGGCGGCCACTTCCTCCTTATCTAGGAATCTGTCTGTATCTCGCAGATGGAGATTAAATTGATCCAACAATTTGCTCTCCACAAAGCCATGTTGGTTTTCCACCTAGTAATTTATGCTTTTCCTGGTGTTTGCAAATCGATTGCTATTATGGGATGCAGACAACTGGGCCGGGATCCAGTAGGTTGGGGGGATTACTGGAGAGGATACACGAGCGGTCCTGAGAAAGCCTGGAAGAGAAGGCTCTTGTTTTGTGTATTTTACTCTCTGAAGAAAAGCATATTTTTCAGGTTTTTAAAAGTGTTCTTAATTATATTTAGATTGTGTCTTTTAAGGGACAGTATCTGCTTTATTTCAAATTTCTACTATCCGGCCTTGATATTTGCCTAACCTTCAAATGGTTTCAGTGGCTTTGCAGCCAGACCTCTCATTTAAGGAAAGCCTTTCTCCATCCCAGCCTATTATAGATGAGTAATTGTTCCCTTTGACGAAGAAGTATGTATAGGCTTCTATCTAGTTTGATGAATAAAACGCTGTTATGAAAAGCTTGGGAAAGTATGCTTTATTTAAACACTTCACTTCATTGTTGGACCTTAAATTTTTTTTTAAAGTCCTTCTCAGTATTGTGAAATTCTTTCAAAACAAATTAAAAAGAAAACATATTCTGTGATTTCTTTACAGATTCTGGACAATCAGGAAGTCCAAGCCACAATGATCCTGCCAAGAATCCTCCAGGTAAATATGCGTCCCCGGACGTGTGCACCCTGACATTGTTGGAGAACAAAGGGGCCCTGTCTAGATCAACACCCATAATTGGTCAGCTGCCTGTATTCTTCTGGCAGGCAGTGGGATTGGGACAAGATGTGAGTGCAGGGCCTCTGCAGTGGGAACCGCCTCCCGCCGGGGCGGCAGTGTTCACCTGAGCACAGACAGAGGCTTTCACTTCCCTAGTATCTTTAAAAGCTGATTCAGACACGTTTAGTTGTAGTCTTTTAGGCATTTGAAAAGCTAAAGACCTTTTAATCATATTTTAGTGAACAAAACAAAACAAACAAAAAAATTAAACAAAATCCAAAACCAAAACAAAGCAAAAACCTGGTAACAATTTCTGTCCTCTTACAGGCTGAGCGCTCTGTTTTAGGAGAGGCACTGGCCAGAGGTTGTGTTTCTATGAAGGGGTTTTGGCAAGACGGGTTTTTTTTTTTTTTTGCCATCTTCAGTGTAAGCTGTGTATGGCCTTCTTTACTTTTATGTGGAAATGGATTGAGCCAGACCTGAGAATGGGCGCATGCATTTTGGCTGTCCTTGGGTTTTTTTATTTTTGTTTTTGGTTTTTCGAGACAGGGTTTCTCTGTGGCTTTGGAGCCTGTCCTGGAACTAGCTCTTGTAGACCAGGCTGGCCTCGAACTCACAGAGATCAGCCTGCCTCTGCTTCTGCCTGGCTTGATTTTTCCCATTTTTAATTACTCTGAATTTTTAATGCCTGGCTAATAAGAAGTTGCTGTACCTTAAGAATTTCCAAATCAGAAATTGATTAATTTGCTCCTAAATTATTAGAGGAATGTAGCAATCAAAATACAAAATACAAAAAATTATTTAACTTTGTTTTTAAAACATGTATATTTTTCTACATATGCATTAAGCTATTCTGTATAGAATAGTCTGCTAAGATTGTATTATTCGTCAAAATATTATATAATCTGCATGGAAAACCCTAATTCAATAGATACGCCAAATGGGAAAGTATTATTTCAGTACGTATTATATACACCAAATGGGAAAGTATTACTTCAGTACGTATTATATATGCCAATGATGAAAAGTACTAATACAATTCATATCTTAAATTTATGCTGAATTGATTTTTCTTGGTAAATTTGCTAATGCAGCAAACTGAGAGCAAATCATGAAGTATTTAAATTAAAAATAAGCTTTTAAAAGCCTCTCTACGTTTTACCAATAAATAAATAAAAGGTAGGGGAACACCTTGAGGAGAAAAGGGTCGGTAAGTCTTCAAAGCCAGACTAAACAAAGGCTGTGCTGTGGTTTGCCTCTGAAGGGCAGCTGGAGAGGAAAGACTGGAGCAGCCTGTGTGAAGTGCCTTTCTGAGCAAGGGCAGAGGCTCAGGGGAATGCTGTCTGCTGGTGCTGGGCGGAGCTGGGCAGGTGACCTTTGTGTGCTTCTGCAATGGCCAGGTTGAGTTCTCCGTATCTGTCTGGAAGGCTAGTTAAACTGCTACATACCACGTAGAATCTCTTACTTTCTCTGTTTTTAGGAAGAAAGCAAACAGAAACCAGCTAGGGCACATCAGTTTCCCCAACTCTTAAGTTTCTTTGGGGGACATGTTTTCTGATACATGTCAGAGAATTAAGACGTTAGAGTTAATTCATTTCAATTAAAATTGCATTTCCATTGACCGCTCAGGAGCACCCATCACTTAACGTCGTGTTTCGGACATTATTATAGAGCATATTAAGGAATTTTTGTTTTATTTTGAGACAGCCTCTCTTAAAGTATTAAAAGTTTTTGATAAAAGTAAAAATACATTCTACAATATTTTGAAATAAACCAGACTTTTGGAAGTAAATATTATTTTTCAATTTTAAGTATAAAAGACCTGATTTTGTCTTGCAGTCAGTTAGGATGAACTGATTCAGCAACCCAGGTATTGTGAGCTCAGGAGACTTATTCTAGGACACTGTCTTCATCCTGATTGAGTACCTTCGGAGCCACAGTTTGTTTATGGGACACTGAGCTCCTGCTGGCTTCCACGAGAAGCTCAGCTTCTCCAAAAGGCGGCCTCCACGCCGCACACCTTTGCAGTGTTAAGTTTCTGCCAAGAGATGTAGAGCTCACGGGAAATGCCCTATCTGCTACAGTGTGTGCTTCCCAACAGCTTGGGAAGAGGTGGCAAAAATCCCAGCCTTCAGGAGCAGAGTAGTTCAGGGGGACTCTTCCTGACCGTTGACACGAAGGTGGTCTCCACCCAGCACACCCATGCTCTGTCTCCGCACCGCCCCACCCCTCTTGGGTCTCACAGAGGCACCTCTTTCCTCTTCTTCTTCTTCCTCTTCCTCTTCCTCCTCCTCCTCCTCCTCCTCCCTTTTTTCTTTTTTTGGTTTTTCGAGATAGGGTTTCTCTGTGGCTTTGGAGCCTGCTCTGGAACTAGCTCTTGTAGACCAGGCTGCTCTCGAACTCACAAAGATCCGCCTGCCTCTGCCTCCCGAGTGCTGGGATTAAAGGCGTGCGCCACCACCGCCCGGCCTGAGGCACTACTTCTTTACTGATTGTGAACTTCTTTTTAAATGATATATAGTATTTTTAGCTGTTTAAATTTTTAAAAAGTTAATATGCAACTCATTGATTTTATTATTTCGTTTTCGCATGTCTCATTATACTTTGTTCTGCGCCCTCCCGCCTCCCTCTTGCTACCTGGATGACCTTAACACTAGACTGTGGACCCTGACAGATACATGGGTCTTCATTTTGGAGCTCCTGCTTTCATTTGGGATTAGTGTTTCCATACAAGCAAACAAAAACATATTTTGGGAGAAAGGCTATTTAATATCTGTCATTTGCAAAGTAAATAATTTCATGGTCCTGCTAGCTTATAAAAGCATTCAAATAGTCTTTATGGAAGTTCCTCCACCTGCCTGTAACTTAAGGTTTTGTTCCGATTCTTTTTCTTTTTTAAGCTGAGATGATTACTTGCATGTTTTTTCTCAGCCAACGTGCTATACAATAATCATGAGGTACCTGACAGCACTGCATGGTGGTTTTCATTGAAAGCACCTGGCCATTTCTTAATGATGTATTTTTCTCTTGCTTGTGACCGCGTCTGAGACTGCATATTTATCCTCACTTGTTTCTAGTAGTTCAGATGTCTTTTCCTAGTCATAAAAGTAGCTGTATTGGGTTAGAAGTAACGGGCTGAGGGACGTGGGCTGAGATCTGATTGTGTTTCCAAACACCACCACTACTCGTAGGAAATGCATCATTGGATAGTAGTCTTTTGGGTTTAGCCTGGGTTTGCTGTTATTTTGTATCTATATTCCTTGGGCTGTGACCCTTTAATTTCTTGAGCTGAATCACCTGCTTACTGCTGGAATGGAAGGATATCAAGAGAAAACAGCAATCTGGAAGTTGAGGTTGGTCAGCTCCAAGCTAACCCACCAGTTTGGAGTTTAGGGAGGCTGTAGTCTTGTGGGAAGTTCTCTTGGCTGGGAGAAGAAATGTTGGATCCTAGAGCAAGTCCTGTGAATTTTCTGATGTAATTTTTTTTAAAGTACTTCAAATTTCATTTGCCAGAATTTTCTTGTTTAGAATGAATGGGTTTACAGTTTAATGTCCTACTTTCTTTTTTTCAGGAGTGTGTACTCTGGTGTGTGTGTTGACATTTGCATGTGGTTTGGCATTATATGAACCTTGGAGCTGTATATGTGTCAGCCACCTTGAGCCCCTTCTCTGTAGTAAGGGCAGAAGCGAGTAAATAATTCAATTGCGTGAACAATCTTTGTCAACTACAGCAGTGTCTGTCTTCCATTAAGAAGTTGTTTAGGTCATACGAATTTCTAGTTGCTCATTCCCCAGACATATTTGGTAGATTCCAGAATGGAAGTCAACACAGGGGGTACCACACAACTAATAAAAGTCAGTTAGTACTGACCGAAAAGATGGCCCAGCATCTGTAATAGTGCTTGGTACCTGCTGGCATCACTGGGGCCCATTTGCCTAACTTTCTACTTTTTGCTTTTAAATTAAATCTTAATATTTGAAAGTATACATAACACTTTCCAATAGTTTTAAAATCGTAGAATATTTTTCTTTCCTATTTTCATGAACAGACAAATGTTCTTAGGTTCTCACAGTCAAAGAAAAAGGAAACTTCCTTTGATACTTAAAATTATAACCCACTCTTTAAAATTTCATACCCACTCCTTTTTATATCTTCATTTATTTTTGTCAGTCAATATTTTTCTAATAGGTTGAAGAATATTGTTTGCTAATCCCGATGAGTAAACTATGGAACTAGAGAATACGCAGCGAACTATAAACAAACTTTCTCCTCACAGCAGACTTCGCACGTTGGAATGTCCTGGAATGAACAGTTCACAGTAGTTAAAACGTGGCAAGTTGGTAAAGCTTCTGAGTAATTTAAGAATTAGATGTGTGTCAGTCAGAAATCAAAGGGTTTCTTTTTCTTGGTAAATGAGCTTCAGAAACATCCCTCTTTCTCATCTTACTCGTTTGGAGACATTGCTCAATGACGTCTTTAAATGCTCATAGTCAGGCCAGGATTGAGAGGAAAGGGGAGCAGATGAGGGAAGCGTTTCCTTGCAAATTGTTCTGAAAAAGCCAGAAGGGTGCCTAGTCTTCACCTCCTAAGTTTTACAGATTGCATTCTGGGTACTTCTGTGTAACCCCCCTCACCAAAGTTGGTCTGCATAGCAGCTGGCACCAAGCCAGGCCTTTACTATGAAGCTGGCCTGATCACTTGAAATAGCTAATTTGCTAAAAAGAAAGGTAATTTAGGGCTATCCATGAGATCCCCAGAAAAGGAGCTTTTCTTGTTTCTTCGCCCACCTTGATGGCTGGCTTTATCAGGCACAAATAATGTCAGTTACCACTGGCTATCAATATTCAGTGAATATTACATTCTAGACAATGAGGTTCTGGATTTGATTGAGCTCCAAATGAGGAGCAGAAGCAGGCACTTCCCTTTGGGAGTTTGGGAATATCCGTCATTCCACACTGGGTATCATTAACAAATTCAGGAATTTCTGAGCAGGTCATAAGTAAAATTTTCACCTGGCAGTTACTTATTGAGTGTCTACTTTGTACATGGCACTAGGCTAGATAATTATAAAATGTGAATTGTACTTAATCCCCACCCCTTCCAAGTTTTGACTACAAGTCTATACAATATTTTATTTATGCTGGGAATTAAATTTTTCTTAGGGCTTCAACTGAAGTGTTTCAAAGTTGTGGAATACTGATTCTGACTTGTGGGGCATGTGGAAAAGTGGGAGGAGCATCAGGTAATGGGGTGGTCACTGCATTTCCCTCCTGAATTGAGGTCTGTCTTTGGCAGTCATCATGAGGTCACCAGGAGACTGAGCAGGTCAGCCAGCTTCTCACAAGCGTGGCTGTCTCCACACCGTCTGCAAGGAAAAGGTGGAATACATGGGTACTTACTTGTAGGTGTTTCATAAAAGTGAGTTTAGTTTTTAGTTTAATTTTGTTTTGTTTTTATCATATATTTTTTTCTCCAGCTTGACTAGTCAGAAAACTTTCCCGTAGGAAGAACTGTCTAATATGGGATCAAATATGTATTTTGTGTTGTACTTTTTTGGATCTATGAAGCAGGTGAAAGATACAGGACCAAAGAAGGGAAGCAGAATAAGAAAGTAGCCTAGGATAGGTTTTAAAATGGAAGCAGAAGAAACCGATGTTTTCAGGTTCATAGTGGAATAGGACTGGAGTTTTTAGATGGTGAGTCTTTGCGTGTAGAAAGACAGATACACCACCTGTAGCTCTTAATACTGTCACGAGAATAAGTCAGTGTCTGTTAGGAGATTGGGCAACCTTTCCCCTTTCCCCTGCCGAGATGTTCTCTCTCAGACCTTCGCACAGATCTGTACAAATACCTTTTCCCAGTTGTCTCCCCATGGTGTTCCTACCTTCTGAAGCCACCAATTTTTCCATTCTCGTTAAAATTTGTCTGTTTATATTCTTTCCAGCCCTTCTCCCCCCCCCCATAGATTCTTACCAGAAACTTCTCTCTTGTCCTTTAGATAAGCTTTCCCTACCAAAGGCTTCTCTTTTCTATTTTCTAACTGGACTGAAAGGCCATCAGCTCTGCAAGGCTCTGTCCTCATTGAGTGAGTCTCTTGAACTCATGACTTTATAGGAGCTAGGCCCAAGCGGTTCCTTTCCATCCTACTCCAGTTTCCCTATGCTTCGTCTTCTTTTCCGTAAGACAGGTTTCCACACCTGGAGTCCAGACTGCTGCGAAGTGGTAGCATCTTGCTGTACCAGTCACCAAGTGCTAGGGTTTTGGGTGTGACCCACCACAGTGACCCGTATTCCAGAGTATTGTTGATTTGAGTGTATTGCATTTAAAACTTGCCCCTTCCTTTTGAAAATAATACGTTAGAAGTCTTAAGTTCTTATAATGACTTCTTTTTTCCCCTTGTCTTAGCCCTCCAGATTTTCAGTACCTCCTATGAGTTTCTAGACTGCGTTCATTTTTTGTTTGGCCAAAGGTGTGCCATAGATTCCTCTTCTAATGTCTCAGCCCCTTGTTTCCAATGGCATGTTGGACTTGCTCCTCCAGATGTCTCATGGGTAATTCAGATGTAACACTTTCAAAATTAATTTATGTTTCTTTTCTGTCAGATTTACTTTGCTTTCCATGTAAGTATTTTAGCAGTGTTAGAATCACCCCAGTCACTCTTGGTTGTGACTTTCTCAGGGACCCCTCTCTTACCTATATACTCTCCTTTGGAGTACCAAGTTCTCAAGTCTGTCACCTTACTTTGAGTTCTGTCTTAGTTACTTACACCCTGACCAAGGCAACTTAGAAAAGCATTCAGTTGGGGGTGCATGGTTCCCGAGGGTCAGCGAGTGCATGCTCGTCATGGGAGCGAGCACAGTAGCAGGCAGGCGTGGTGCTGAGGCAGGAACTGAGAGCTTACATCCATCTGATCCCCAAGCATGAGGTAGAGAGGCAGGCTGGGTGGGGGTGCAGGTGGCTCACTGAGAATGGCTGGGAAACCTCAGAGCTCATCCCCAGGAACACACCTCCTCCAACAAAGCCACGCTTCCCTCTTCTCCAACAGCCCCGCTAGCTGCAGAGCAAGCGTTCAAACATATGAGCCTATGGGGGCCATTTCCATCCAAACCTCCACTCTCTACATGATTTCTTGCCTGAAATTTTATAGAACCACCATCATTGTCTCTTCTGTCCAGTCCTTCTTTCCTCTGACCCCGCGTGGGAATCTGCCATGAAGCATGAATGAGACTTAGAAGCCCAGGATGGCTCACTGCTTACAAACCCAGGTTCCACAGCGTAGTTTTAGATCAGGGCTTCTCAACCTGTGCGTCATGACCCCTTCGGAGGTTACATGTTGAGTATCCCCCTTATCAGTATTTACATTATGATTTATAACAGTAGCAAGTTTCCAATTAGGAAGTAGCAATGAAGATAATTTTATGCTTGGGGGTCACCGAGGAGCTGTATTAAGGGGTCACAGCCCTAGGAAGGTTGAGAACCACTCTCACGTGCTGCTCAGTACCCAGTTCCCCCTTCTCTTGTTTTCATCTGATGTGTCAGCTGCTGAGCTCTGTCCGATGCCACATCTTCTGTGGCTCCACTACAAACTGGTGCTCATCCTCGCCATCCAGACTCTTCCATGTATCCGTCTCACGGGATGTTCCCAAGTCGGGCCGAATACCTCCACTTCCATCGCGGCTTTATCCTCCCAGCCTCTCCTAATGGCTCCCCTAACAGATAATCTTTTATGACTGAATACTACAATCCAGTTTATCGTGTGTAAAATAGTTGTAGAAATATTTTTCAGCAAAATTTAGTGTGTAAGTACTTACAGACTGCTGTCAAGTTTCTTTACTTTTCTTATAAAACCAGTTTGAAAGCTGGAAGGACTTGTGTGAAGTCCCAACTAATTATTGGCAAATATAGGTTTAATTTAATTTTTTTTCATGAGCCAAAACTTTATTTGGTAGTAATTTTAATACATGCCTGTGCTTTTCCCCATTCTATGCCTCCTAGAACCTGGAAGGTTTACTGGGGGAGGATGGTGGTAGGCGGAGGTGAACAGATGGAAGGATGAGGAAGGATGGGCCAGAGAGAGTCCAGTTAGGATGGGCATGAGGGAGCTCATACTCAGATGAGCTTAGAGAGGGGTGATAGCGCAGAGCCCAAGGAAGTGGGTTGGGTCATTTGGGAAGCATGCACCCCCGTTTCATAATTGCACTTGCCTAGAAGCCTGTCTCCTCCTCCCCCCAGTATTGTCTAAAGTGTTAGTTCCTCAGGCTTATCACTTGGGCACAATGATACTGTCTTTCCACCATCCGGTGAGAGAAAGGGCAGGATGGTTCAGGGACTAGTCTTAGTTCTTCAAGTTTTTTTGTTTGAATTTTAACTGTTTTAAGGTTTTGTAGTGTCTGAAACTAAGTAACCAACATGACTCCAAATAAAAACTGTACCATACTGATGCAGGCACTTAGCTCACACTCTACCTAGTTCCAAAAAACTTCCCAGAAGGCTTAACAGAAATACATTATAGTGTGTTCAGTTTTAAGAGATGTTGCTGTAACGTATTTTCTCTCATTGTTGAGTGTGTTGGTTCTTCACAGTCAAAATTCGCACGTAAACGTCCTAAGTACCCTGTGGTTAGGTTTTGCCTGGGCCTACTCCTCTGGGCACTATTTTAGTGATTGGTCCTTCCGCCAAGTGTTTTCTATTCCTTTCACAGTGACTGCCTGTCTGAAATCTCCTCCCAATGTAAGTCTTGCTTCCCCCCGCCCCCGCCCCATTCATTCCCAAGCACTGCTTCTGCAGGACACAGCTATGGATTAATAATGCAAATCATTTTCCTCCTCAGAGCTGGAGTGTGAGGACGGTTCTCTAGTACAGTGGGCTGGCTCACTAGGCTGGCTGCACTCACTGCCATCTGTAGAATGCAGCTTCCTGCGCTCACGGCCTGCACAGGGCACTGTGGAACCCTGGTATGGAAAGAGGGAGGGACCCATAGTGATGGGGCATGAGCCCAATGCAGTGTCGCACGGTACCTGCCGCCACTCGAGCTTTAATTTCTTCTTCTCTGGCAGAATTAAAAAGCGCATTTTAAGAGACCAGGCAGGTCTGCCAGAGTCTTCTTTCTCCTGCGACACCAAATGAGATAATTTAAAACAAGGACTGGTGTGTGGCAATTTGATTCTTGCTACCTTTTATCTAACAATGCCAATGAATCTTGCATAATTTAGCAGGTTTTGATTTTCAAAGTTGTTAAGTATTGGGGGGGTTTGATATAAGCGAATTTCCAGAGCCCATGTCCTTTTTCATGCTTATTTAATAAATTAGAAATAGGGCCAGACTCTTGTTTATTTGTTGAAATGCTTTTGATTATTGGTTTCACTAAAGCTATTCTCCCATATTCTCCGTACATTGACTATTATGTTGCACACCCCCCCCCCCCAGAGGGGCATGTTCATGTCTTCTGTAGTATTTAGGAGTGAGAAGACAGCAAACCCACCTGACCCTTTGGCTTGACCTTTGATCATTAGTAAAATCAAATGCAGGGCCGAGGAAATGGCTCATTGGGTTCAGTGCCAACTGTGCAAGCATGAAGACATAAGATTGGATCTCTAGCACCTATGTGAAAATAGAGAGTGGTGGTGTGTGTTTGCATCTATGACCCTAGTCCTGGAGGAGTGGAGACATGGGAATTCCCAGAGCTCCCTGGCCAGGGAGCCGGTCTATGAAAGACCTTGTCTCAAGATGCTTGGTGTAGAGTAATAGAGGCAGGCCCCATAGGCTGACCTCTGACCTCTATTCCTGTGCTCATTCATGCTCATGAGCTCACACCTGCATGAACATGTGCAAGCAGACACACACACACGCACGCAGACACCTGATGTCATGATATTTTGTAAATTGCTGCATCCACTGGTTTATTTTGTAGATTGTTTTTAATGCAGTGGATTTTCGCTTTAAAATTCGGCATCTTGGACTGTTGTCATCTTCTGAGTTGCACTACTTTCTAGCCAGGGCAGTATTTTTCTAAGTAAATACGGGATTAGCATCCTGCTGTTTTAGTCTCAGCCGTGCTGGGTGATATCTAGAAGAACCCCTCCACCACCACCACACACACACACACACACACACACACACACACACACACACACACACACACACAGTACGTTTCACATGGGGAGTGGAAATTACCTATGAGTGTTCAAGACCGAGCATATAGAGAGGAAGGCTGAGGAATGGATGGATGGATGGATGGATGGATGGATGGATGATTGAATGGATGATTGAATGCAGAGGCTCTAGACACTGGAGGCATTACCCTCAATTCAAAGAAAGAAGGCAAAGTCTTTTCAAAAGAAGATAATTGGTGCTAAAATTGTAATGTATGTTTATTAACAACTATTTTCACTTTAATTAGTTCATCTAAGTCATTATAATAACTTCCTGACCTCAGTAGCTGATAGTTTCGCCTTGGGTCTTAACCCTCTAATGTGTATGTTGCAGGCCCATGTTCCTCTGTAATTTGTAAAATGCATTATTTCACTTCCTCCTCCTCCTGCTGCCAAGGTCGTACTCTAGGTTGTCTAAGCCCTTGGCCATTGTCGAAACAGCTCTTCTTCTGAATGAGGGGATGTTTCCATATCCCTCATTCATGTTTCTGCACCCTGGTTAGTATCTAGCATGTCTGCCCCCCAACGACCTCCTTGATAGAACGTCTTCAGACTCTCCCCTATGCTCAGGTAGTGCCTCTACTGACAAATCTGTTCCTCTTAGTAACGTCTGAATACCTTAGGATTATTAAGCCTCTGCTTACTAAGGTATCTGATCCTGGGCAGAGATAGTACTTAGCAGTGCTCAAGACTTATGAAGTGGAGGCACAGGCCACGTACATTAAGCAGTCTATTCCTGGAACACGTAACACGATCTCCATGCTCAGTGCCTGACCTCAGTCAGAAAACGCAGGTATTTTTGTGGAGTGTTTGCAGCACGCCTTTGCTCTGCAGGTGAACTGCACCCCAGTCAGGACTGTGCAGGAGGGAGCTGATGGGGAAGTTTAATAAATCACTGCCTCAGAGAGTCTTTACGCCCAGTCAGATGAATTGTTGAGTGGTGATCACTCTTTTGTACTTTTGTTTGCTAACCCATAGAGGACATATCGTAATCTTGCCAGGTTTTCTATGATCACAAAAGAGAGATTATCCTGGGGAGATAACATAGGAGGAAGTGCAAAGCAACCAGGCAAATGATGTTCTGTAGCAATTAGCGTCTGCAGAAACTCTCCAGATTCCTCTGACTGTTTCTGATTCTCTTGGGGTGCTTTTCATGTTTTGCAGATAGTAGCACATTATGAAAACCTGGCTCCTGGTGGCACAAGATGAACTGGAGTTGCATGTGATTGTGTGCGCTAGGGATTGACTCCAGGTCTCTGCCCCAGTGCTCACAGGTGCCCTTGTATGTGCTTTCTCCGAGGGCTCTGCCATTCAGCACAGTCACTTTGGTACTGACTCTTGTGGCAGCATACATCCCTTCTTATTGCTGTGCAGAGTCTCATCACGTGTGGGTGTACTGTACAGCATGGGAATTACAGGGCGATGTTCACCTGCTTTTCATATAGGTATCTAGTTGATTGTGCACATTTGCTGCAAAGGTCTTTTGTTTTCTATTGTAGGGTCCAACTACCCTTTTCAACTATCAATATTTATATAAGTGCATGCTTGCTTATGGGCCATTCCATGTCTCTCTTTTGTCAATACCAAAGTATCTTGACTATTTTAACTTTAAAATAAGTTTTTACAATATGTTTTGTGAGGTTATTTTTTTTAATCTTTTTACATTCTTATACATTTTAGAAGCAGTTTGTCAAACTATAAATAAATACTTAAAAACCAGATACAGTTTTGAGTGACAGTGATAAAATTTAAAGACAGATCCTTGAGGTATCCAGCAAAAAAATTGTCATTAATTATAGGATGGAAAGCCCACATTTCAGTCTTAACTTCTGATTCAGCTTTTTTTTTTTTTTCGAGACAGGGTTTCTCTGTGGCTTTGGAGCCTGTCCTGGAAGTAGCTCTTGTAGACCAGGTTGGTCTCGAACTCACAGAGATCCGCCTGCCTTTGCCTCCTGAGT
>JAQHUG010000163.1:1060409-1108350 GCA_028555095.1 Dicrostonyx torquatus
TAGGTGTAGCTGGTACGTGTCTTGTACCATCATTCCTTTTCTGAAAGAACAGTGCAAGGAAAGTGACAAAGGGGAATAAACACAGAAGAAAGTGGAATCTGAGAGACTTTTGGTAAGTTTTGTTTGTTTGTTTTTGTTTTTAACTCAAAGGAGAATCCTCATGTCCTGTATTGGTGTTCAGATGTAGCAGGAAGCTTTCCATCTCTGGAGAGAGAAAGTCCCTCATCCCTTAAATGGTGGCAGTACTAAGTCGTCGCTCTTGCCACAGTGTGGTTTTGAAGGTTTTTTGTATAGTCATTGGGCATCTGCTGGTTAGTACTGACATTGAAGTCTCAGATTGCTTTTTAGGACTTTCCTCATTGGATGGTAGGATCTGTTTGTTTATGGAGCCAAGAGCCAGCTCCTGGATTTACTCCGAAGTCTAATCTCCCATCTACGTCAACAGTCCTCCAGATACTTGAAGCCAGCTCTCATGAATTTAATAACTGCTTTCCCTGGGGCTTTTTTTTTTTTAATTTCAAGAATAGAACACAGTAGACCATAAAAATGAGTGTTATCATTCTTCCCTTGGATTTTCTATGTAAATGTTGCTTAACATTTAAATGGTGCTGATTATAATTTGAGATATTAACAGATATGCCATTGTGTCCCTTCTGTTATTGTTTGTAAAGGAGGTTAAACACTGTATTAACTTGTGAGTAGTGATTTACTGTTGCTTTGTTAGAGAAAAATAAAAAAGAAGTAAAATAATATAATTTGATATTGCCTTTGAGACTTTTCTGTTTGTGGAGCTCTTTATTTCCCGCTCAATTTTTTCTTCTTAAAGAGCATAGCTGTATGTAAATACAGCACTGCACTAGTGTGGCGTTCTTCTTCCCTCCTGGCTTGTGCTGTTGTGTAGTATTGCTCTATAACCATTAAGCAGCTGCTCTGCCTCAGAGATGGGCACATTTCCTTTGGTACATGAAATGAGTTTCCTCTGAATCTCTCCAAATTACTTCAAGATATCTAGCCTTTGCATTAGCTGTTGAGATTTACAGTGGCCTGTGTAACATGGGAAGCTGTGTAAGTCTGCGTAGCCTGGAGGCTACAGTGGGCTTTATGGCCTCAGCAGTACCATGGTGTTTTGCTGAATCTCCAACTGTACATTGCAAGAATCTGGACCCACTGTGAGAGAGATCCTTCCCAACTATTTGCCCAAGTATTTGTCCTCTGCCGACTTGAGCAAGTACTATTAGTGGTCCAAGAGATGGCATTCATTCTTTTCTGTGCCTGTCTTAGGTGACTCCTGTCCGTTGCAAAGATTATGCTATGTGCAGAGACACAGAAAGTGCCACCACAAACCCCAGCTACCCATCACCTGCTTCCCACCCACCACCAGCCATTTGGCTTATTGCTGTATGGCCATGTTCCTTTCACTTGTATCTCTCTATGAACGTGCCCATAGAGATCTCTCCATGAGCAGAGAGAGCCCAGTGGGTGTTGTGGGGTTACATCTTATCAACTGGGTTCTGATATATTTCCATTATTTTTCATAGTTTTGGTAAAAGCAAATCTTCCAATTTTCCTTATTGATTCAATTTCTTATCACTTATCACTGTGGACTCATCATCATTTTGTGTTTGAATGCCTATTTTCCTGCATAAATTAGAATTGATGTAGTTCATCCCTCCCTTGTGATTAGGCTCAGAGTGTCCCCATGCCACCTGTCCTAATCCTTGTGACTAAGAAGCCTTAACTACTCATGGTATGATAGAATCAACTTAAGATGATACCTACATTTTGAGATATTGTGTATTACATGTGATATAATTCTTGTAAATATACTGTAAAACACACACACACACACACCTATCAAGGTTAGAGGACAAGTTAGTTCTGTCCTTCCACTGTGTGGGACCTGGGGATGAGACTCAGGTTGTCAGGCTTGGGGACAAGTGACACTACCTACTGAGCCAGCTAAGTAGCATTCTTGCATAAATTTATTTTGCAAGCATTTTTATGTTCCTATTTGAATTTTTTGGCTCTTAATTTGTACTATATGCCCAAAGTTACACATTGAAATACAGAACCAGGCCTAATAATCTGTTCCTAATTGTTACTTTTCATATTGTACCCAGAATCCAAATTTTTGACATTGTAACATGTCATCTGTAAATGTATTGGGCCACATTTATAGATGTTTTGGGACCCAAACATGTTCAAGGGAGTGATGTAGTCATTGCAATTATCCATTGATTTTATGCCAGCTATAGCTGTCTTGTTATAAGATTTCTAAGCTGTTAATTTATGACCTTGGTTTTAAAAGCTGAATTTTTAAAATAGTGTACTGTGTTCATTTAGTAGTTACTCTCTATATAGACATTGATTCAGTTGCTGAGGGAGATTGGTGAAAAACAAAACCCAATTACTCCCCTACATAAAGGGACTGATAATCCAATGAAGAATTTAATACTTGAAAATGAGTATCTTGGAAAATCTGAATACGTGAAATGTAAAATTGGGGCTAAGTAAGTGTGACGTGAGCACAGAGGATAGGATAGGGGTTAGCTTGGTAGGAGAGAGTCAGAGGAAACGGTGCGGTGGGGGACGGTTTCTCAGAATGAGTGGTCATTCAGTGGGACCTTACTGCTGAAGGCAGCACGTACAGAGAGGGGGCCTTGCAGCCAGGACCTGCAGAGTAAAACAGTGTACGGGCTCCAGAGATGCTAAATAACTGATGAGTGTCTGCTTGACTTACTAAATACCTTTACTGTCCATAAAATAAACTTTAATAACCCAACAAAACAGCAAAACCTACAGGGTCCTAGAACATTAAAACATCTTTGCTTCCATCTAGGAAAATGGAATCAGTTGTCATTTTTTTTTGCATTTATGACTTTTTACAGCTTTGAGAGTACTGGTTGCACAGTCACTTCTCAATAATCTCTGAAATGAATTCAACCTAGTGAAGAACTCATTGCTCAAGCAGTTTCCTGAAATAGAATTGCATCAGCTAGGGACATTTTGTTATTCTCATAGAGATGTGTGTGTGTGTGTGTGTGTGTGTACGCATGCGTGTATGCATGTATGTATTTCCAGAGTAGTGACTAAATCAAATGAGACCTTGTACTTCTTTTCTGTTCTTTCTAAAGGGTGAACACGTTGCGCATGAAGCCATGCTCCCACATGCATGGCTTCTCACACCACTGGTGCCTGTGCAGCAATTTAACCTTTTAGGCACTCTGGGCGGCTGAATTTTCTAAGAAAAGTTTTGCAACTTATATGATTCAAGGCTGTTTGTGCACAATTCCACGCTCAGGGTTTAGCTATGCTGGATGTTAATGTGGTGATCACATGCAGCTAGTGTTTAGCATTGTCGTGGGGCAGGGTCTCCCTGTGTCACAGCTCACAGGGTTTCTGTTTCTGCCTCCTGTGTGCTGGGATTATTGGTTTTCCCCACTCTGTATGCTTCTACCCTGAGTTTAATGTTTTACCTTACCTCGAATTGATAATAACTCTGTGAGGTAGATAATAACTCTATGAATTTTGTATCTCTCATTTATAGACAAGGCCCTGAAACAAAATAAGATACACTTACATGGCCAACATCCCATAACAGGCAAACTGTGGCTGGGATTTGCCTCCCACATCTCTGACTTGATGGTTCTGCATTGTCTCTCAGTACTGAATCTGACCCTTGGTCAGCTATGAAGTTGTGTTTTAAGTCCTATCTAGTCACAGATTCTGAGACTCTGGGGGCATTTTCCCTGTGAGTGTTTCAGACTTTTGTGCTTTCCATGATTGTACTCTTGATAGAAATAAGAATTTTAAAATTTCTGGGCACTGCGAGATGAACTACCAAACAGACTAGGGTTTCCTCAGGGTACTGGACTGTGGACCTTGACCACTGTGGGCCCTGCACTTATATGTGAACCCCGAAGGCCTGGATTCGCTACCATCTGAAGAACAGTCATCTAGTTCTTGAGAGAAAACGTGGGTAAGGGATCCAGTAGCAGGAAAAGCAAGGAAAACATTAAAAATGGACAAAGAAAATAGATTGAGGTTGGTGCATAGGATTTACTGTGTCCTAGGTTTTGCTTTTCTGCTGAGGGACACCGGAACAAGGCTGGCAATTCTGGTAGCAATGGCTCACTTTTCTTTGACCCGGGAAGGATTTGTGAGAGAATGGTGGTTTTGAGAGGTCTTTGTACATTCCAACAAGGTGCTAATTCTGGTTGTAGTTCTCCTTTCTCTTTCTACCCTCCCCCTTTTTGGAAGTGGTTGACTGTGGTCTTCCAGGTGTTGCAGAATGAGATGTAGTCAGAGTGTGTCCCAGCCTTCCTAACCCCATGTGACCGCCGCGGCAAATATGATCCTACCAATTACAAACTTGGAAAGTTGATGGGAAATTCCACAGGCTATTTCTGCCTTTTATACTTCTTACCTTTGAAAAGCAGATTCAGTTTATATTCGGGTTCTGCTCATACTTGTCTTTAGAATAGGTGTCCCTGGTGTTTGTTCTTGTCTGAAAGTGAATGAATTGTAGAATTTAACTGGCGCTTTTGCTCCCTGCTTCTGCTGATGTCTTCCTTTGATGTTTGTTTTTCAGGATACCTCGAGGACAGTTTTGTAAAATCCGGAGTCTTCAATGTATCAGAGCTTGTGAGGGTATCCAGAAGTAAGTAAACTGCTTTCTTACTACACAGTACACAGAATGATTAAAATCTTGTGTATTTTAAATCTTAAATACAGTGCAAAAAGTAACTACATTGAAGTATTTGAGTTTAAAATTCAAGATTTAAAATAATCTTAAAAATTCTAATGAAACAAGTGAGCATTTTATTTAATTTTGTAAAATATTTTCATTCAATTCATCAAAGCTTTCCGTGGTAAACACTAATGTTTAGGCTGTTCTTGTTGGTCATCATATTGGTATTCATTCAGTTCAGTTCTCTCCGTGACCATAGATGGGCATTTATATCAAAGGAAGCGTGATTAATTAAATGTACTCGGTGTTGTTATGATAGCCCACATCGGTTTCCTGTAGATAAGTGCTTTTTCAGTTATAATGCTTTGGTGGGGGTTGGAGGTATGCAGGATATACACGTTCACATGCCCTGTGTGAAGGGATGCAGAAATTAACTTTGCAGATTGTACTCGGATATAGATAGAAAGCATTGTTGTCCCAAACAATGTCCAATTGTCTACCCCAGCCACCTCACCTGAGGTACTGTGCTCGGCCGGCTTGGTTGGGTTTTTCTAGGGTAAACTCACCTGGCGGGCCCCTTAAGCCAGGGAGAAGCTCACTGGTGAACCAGCTCTTGTATGAGTATATACATCCAAGGTGCCACCATGACTGCACTGTGGGTGCAAGGAGGGAGCTGCTGTCTTCCCGGCCCCATCTCAGATTTGGTTTGTTCACGTCACTTTCAGGGCTGTGCTTCTACCTCGTGTTTTGATAGACAGTGGTATAGTCTGGAACTGATGTCAGGTGGCACTCCAGTCCTTGTCTGTGTTTATCACCAGTCCTCATGTGCACACATCTGTAATCCTGGCAGAGGCAGAGGCAGGAGGATTGCAACGAGTTTGAGGCCAACGGGGCTTCATAGCTAACTCCAGGCCAGGCAGGGTATATAGTAAGGCCTTGTCTTAAGACAAGCAAAACTCAAAGAGCACCAAAACTACTTTTTTATTTGTGTCAACTCCAGAGTTTATGAATGAGGGCCATAGCCAACTGTAAAGAACAGAGATAGTGAGATAAAAGGGTTAGACTAAGCACGGAGCTGTAGAGCCCTGTTTGGGAACTGTCTCCAAGCCTCCAAATGGCTGTCTTTTGAACCATAGTTTCCCAGATTTCTGAACGTTCCAGAACAAAGCAAAACAAAGCCCGTTTATCAGAGAGTGACACAGGAACACTCAAGACCTTATGTATCTTGTCTCTCCTGCCAGAATTCAGAGTAGATAAAGGTGTCATGGGGTCATTAACTTGGGAGCAGCATCAGAGATGGCTGTATATCCCAGCAGCATTGGTGTGGTATGTGCTGTGCACGAGGCTCCTGATGGTCTAGGCTGTCATCCAAGGGCACATGTGATTTTCAAGAAACCCTTGCCCCCGAGGAGCAGGGTATTTGAAGTCGTTCCTCAGTGAGGCTGAGTCGTGAAGCTATGGGGCATAGGAAACTATTTTTTTGACTTGCACATTTTAAAAGCTCCATAAGGGATTTTGTGCCTTCCCATGAGAAGGCCAGTAGAGCCATCCTTCAGAAAAGATTCATATAGGACCCCATTGTAAATAACACCGTGCCAAGGTCTCCTTTGGGAGAGCCACGTTGGAAACTTCAAGAGCCCCAAATGATATCTTGAAAAATTGAAATTTCAAACATAAAATGTAAATTAAAAGTGCCTTCTCATAACATTTCAGAAACAAGGTAAATTGTGACATGTTTCATTCATTCTTAATTCATACTCTCACTTCTTAGAGGTTTTTAAGTTGTGTGTCATAACAAACATAACTGATTTGTAATTAGTACATTAATTATCCACATTCATTCCTTAGTTAATTTATTCAGCAAACATTTACTTTCTCCTCCATATGTAAAGAGATGTCTCTGAGATGCTTGCAAGCCCTATTCTCCTAAGCGGTTTAATATATTCGTACTACAACCTTGTTTACACAGTTGAACTTCATTGTTTATGAAATAGGGGTTTGTTAAGTCAAGCTTCTGCACAAGCCTTCTGTCGTGTGTCACAGGTTCATGACCTGCCCCTGGTTCCAGCCTCTAGCACTTACTGTCATGTGACCTACTAATGTACGTGTTGACTTTAGCTAATGAAGCCATTCAGTTTCAGGATAGCGATGACTCTGTTGAATTATATTTTCTCCTGTTTAACAGTTGGTTAAGGACAGCTTCTGGCGTCTAGGAACCTTCAGTAGCCAAGGTTCTTCGGTGCCTGGCTTCTAGGAGGACATCAGCACTTCCAGTGTCCTTTTGCAGACATTGGCTTTCTTAGAGCTCTGTCTGGAAGAAGCGCTAAGAGACATGTCTGTATCTGCTGTGGGCTTTTCCAGAGGCGTAGTTGCAGGGAGATCTGGCAGACTTGCTCTTCTCCAGTGCTCTTGTGTCGCTCAGGAAGTCGTGCGCTGTTTGAGGTTTTTCCCATTTACTCTCGGAACGTACGCTAAGCTTTTGAGTGTTTAGTCTGGGCCCCAGCACCTATCCCTGGGTAGCCTGGGCTCCAGACCAGGCTGTCCTTGAGCTTCTAAAGAACCACCTGCCTTTGCCTCCTGAGTGGTCAAAGACATGCATCATCATGTCTGATCCTGAAGGGTTTTTTGTTTTTAATTGCCTTTTACTGTACACTATCCCCAGCATGGCCATACACACTGTAGTGAATATTAAGCTATGCAATAGGAAGAAACTTGCCCAAGTACTGTACAACCTTCCTACCTTTACAAAAATGTTTAGAAAAGTTACGACATGTAAAATTCTAGTCATTTAGCAACACATTGTCAAATAACTTGGGTTTCTGAGGTGGTCACCACAAAAAGCATGTTTAGTGGAGAGTGATACACACAGAGTCACACTGGAGAGTTGATGTAGCTTGTCTCTTCTGACGGATTACTGGACTAGGCAAGAGTGTGACGAGAAGTCTAATGACACAGATCATACCCGCATCTCCGCAGGAGGGAGTAATCCCAGTCTGAACAGTCTGAAGTTGATACATCTCCCTTGTCGGAGGCAGGCAGATTGTTCTCAGAGACAACCAACTCTCCACTTCAAACACACACCTGCTTCTCAGGATCTACACATAAATTCTAAAACATGTAGTCACTGGGACGTAAGACATTCCACCTTTTTAAACCCCTGGCATATTTCAGGCCACAGCCAAACATCAGTACCGGGGCTGTCTAAATAATTCAAATAACAATTACACTCAGCATAAAAATATTTTCTGTATAAAGAAGGTTTAAATATACGGACTAATTTAACCGAACAATTAACCACTTAGCAGAAGGCAGGGGCTCTGGCAGTCTGGAGTGAGACTCTTCCTGCAGGTATAGATTTGCTGTATTTCAGGAGAGAGATCTTCTCTGTCCAGTTTGTGGTTAGTTCTCTGCGGTGAAGCACACACCTTTTAATCATACTGTAGTAAGAGGAAGGAACAGGCCATGTCCTGGCGCCCAGCTAGCTTAACCCCTGAAATAACCACACAGAAATTGTATTAATTACATTACTGCCTGACCCATTATAACTAGCCTCTCCTTGGCCAACTCTCACATCCTGATCTAACCCACTTTTACCAATCTGTGTTCACCACGAGGTCATGGCTTACCGGGAAAGATCCTAACCAGCGTCAGTCTTACAGAGGAGTTTCATGGCATCTGCCACACTGCCTTCTTCCTCCCAGAATTCAGTTCTCTTTTCCACCCTACCTAAGTTCTTCCCTATCAAAAGGCCAAGGCAGTTTCTTTATTCAACCAATGAAAACAACAGAAATATAGGACCCTCCTACACCACATATTTTCCTAAGAACATTTGAAGTTAGTCTTGGCCTGACAGGTGTTAAAATCCAATCAAATGGATTGCCTCTTGAATCTGGCCGCCTAGTTCTTCACTTTGTATGTCGTCTCTAGTCTTGACTTTACTCCTACAGCCATGGCAGTTTGGGCAAATCTTCCTTAATGCCTTGTTCCTTCTCTTAAGTCCACTACCTATGGCTCTTTCATAGTTTTTGTTTTTGACCATTCAAGTCACTGCTCTCCTTTCTTCCTGCAAAACCTACAGATTGTAATTGTTATGCTACTCACTGGGGCAGATTTCCTGCTACCTACCTGCTGGGGTATTTTTATGCTTGCACAAGTGTTTTGTTTGCTCTATTACTGCACCGTATGTTTATTGAACCTGCCTCTGCCTCCCGAGTGCTGGGATTAAAGGTGTGCGCCCGGCTACCACAACTCCTTTTATCTCCAAATAACCTTATGGCTAAGTTTCTGTCTTATTGTTTGCAAACTGAGGCACATTTTGTATAAGTGGCAGAGGGTTTGGACTGAAAGTCTTATCATCCTTAGACTCCAGCCTATGGGTGAAGCTACAATGGACAGTCATTTATAAAACCTTCCTAAAGGTGGATTTGCAAAACACGTTGAGTTTTATTTCCTATTCATAAGCTTTACTGATTCCTACCCTAACTCTAGATTTGCTTAAATCAAATTATGCACATTGTGGTTTTATTTGGTTTTTTGAGACAGGGTCTCACTGTGTTCATCAGACTGGCCTCAGACTTGCTTCATAGTCCAGTCTCACCTTGACTTCTCTATTCTCCTGTCTTAACCTCCATAGTGCTGGGGTTACAGGTGCATGCGGCCAGAACTCATAAGCATCATGATTTTTATTTCATTCTAATGCTGTTGTTAGAACTAATATAGGATATCTTGAATCTTTATTTATGAAATATATATATGTATATATGTATATTTAATGATGATTTAGTTCAGTACCACACATATTGTTTGGTTTTAGGAAATAGGAATCATTTGCTCTGCTCTGCCCACATCTATAACCTGGGGAATGACAGATGATGTAGTGATTTCTAATATGAGGGAATAGATGAAGAAGATTGGGTAGTGGGAGGAGGGGAAGTGGTAGCCAGGGATCTAGTGTGAATGTGCGGAATACCCAAACTTGACTAGACGATTTGGGTTTTACCTGCAGCATACAAGGATTAGTGTGCCTGCAGATAAGGAGAGCTCTTGCCCAGAGCTATGAAAAAAATTAGTGATCTTGTATCTGAACGGAGATAATCATGAATAGCACTTAAAATATTTCTTTTAAAAAAATTTATTCCTCAGCACCCATAACCCAGGGAACTGGAGTCAACTTCCCAATCGGGGAAATCCCCAGCCAGCCATACTATCATGACATGAATTCTGGTGTGAACCTGCAGAGGTCGCTGTCTTCTCCACCAAGCAGGTAATGACGGTGCTGCATGTGCTTTTTTACCCCTTATGTAGACAGTCAGGCAGGAAAGGGGAAATACCTGTCTATTGACAATACAAAGACTTCGCCATTTTGCCAACATCATTTGTTTTGTTAGTCATATTGTTTTAATGCGCATATTGAATGTAATTGCTATTCAGAGCACCTTAAAAGTCTTTTGGGGCTGGGAAGGGTTGGAAATGAACCATGAAAAGATATTAATGAGATTTTGTCTTTTGATAAGAAATATAATTCTGCGACTTAATCTTTTGGCAACTTTAAAAGTGATACTGGGAGTTAGAGAGATGGCTCAGTAGCTAAGAGCACTTGTTGCTTTTACAGAGGACCTGGGTTCCATTCCCAGAACCCATATGGTGGCTCACAGCCCTATGGAAACTCCAGTTCCAGGGAATACACCATTTGCTGACTTCCGTGGACACCAGGCGTGTACATGGTACACATACAGGCAAAACATTCATACACACAAATAAATTAAAAAAAATAACATGTAGGTGATACTGCTGTGCATCCTGGTAACTTCACTGTGGTACCACATCAACGCTTGAGATAGTGGAAGAAGAAACAATGCCATTCCCCTAGCCGTAAAATTAAAGCCGATTTGAGACTTCAGGATTCAATTAATTGAGATTTTCTGACTAAATCAGCTAGCTCTCCTGGTACCCGTGAAAGCCTCAGCTGCTCTGAGACTGGCCTAGTCAGTGTTTTCTTCCTTTCCTACCCTTGTAACTGTCATTCAAGATAGCCATTACAGATGTGGGGTTTCCTACCCTAGTAACTGTCATTCATGATAGCCATTACAGATGTGGGGTTTTTCCTTTTTGAGCTGTGTCCTTCATGTGTGAAGACCCTATCTCATTTCCAGAGCATTCAATACAGCCACAGGCTAGCATAAGAATGTACACGAATTCCAAAAAACAAACATGCATTATGCTAATTTTTAAAAATAAAAAATAATCTGGGAAAATATTTTTCTAGATTCTTTTCAGTAATGAAAGCTAATTGAATAGTTGTGAGAAGATCCATATTTGTGTTTGTAAAGTAAGGTGGATTTTATAACATTTATGACCCAACTGTATTTTTATATAATTAGATT
Source organism: Dicrostonyx torquatus (assembly GCA_028555095.1). Lineage (NCBI taxonomy): Eukaryota > Metazoa > Chordata > Mammalia > Rodentia > Cricetidae > Dicrostonyx > Dicrostonyx torquatus. The sequence continues at coordinate 1,071,483 of JAQHUG010000163.1, forward strand.
GTATATCAAGATAATTGGGTATATTATCACTGAAATTATCTCTTAAAAGTGCTTTAATTTTTCTAAATTTAGAATGTGAATTATGATTTTTAAATTTCCTTCTTTGGATCCATATGTTGTCAGCACAGGACTTTCAGCATGGCCAACCTTTGTCTTTCAAAATAATCAGAGCTTAAAGACATTTCTCTGTTGCTCCTTGTAGAAATAAAATTTTCTTCATTTTTTCCATACTGCTGCTGACACATAGTGGAAGAGAATTACATTAACGGGAGAACTTAAAAAATATGCATAAGCTCTAAATTTGGATAGTTTTTGGTAGAGAGTAAAGAAATGAAATCCTTTCTGCTAAGCTTTAGCATGGGGAGAAGTTGTCACGTTCAATCATGTCAGTACTCCGGGGATGGTCAGGCCACAATTAACCATGGTCTAACTACAAATAAACGGAGATGTGCTCAGGCTTCAAGGGTTTCGGCATGGAACACCCTGGCTGGGAGACCTTCCTCCTGGTGTGGGCCCTTCTGTTCACTTGTCCTCGGCAAATTCACCAAATTTCTTCAGATTTGTCCCCCTGTTTGTTAAAAATGGGGACTTGGTTTGCATGCAATTTTTTGAGATAATCTACAGTCACAAACTTTGGTGACATTACATTGATTAACAGCACATAAAATTAACTCAGATCATATTTTGTGGTTGTTTCTTAAGAACCTAGGTTCAAGTGAGAATTCTTTGAGTAAAAGACAAAGTCCTCATTCCAGAGTCAGTAATGAGATGTTTGCTGGGGTACTGGGTGGAGCATACCAAAGTGGAGTATCCTAAAGGATCATTCATGTCATAAAACAGCTTTTAACCTTTGCTGTAGGCACCCACTTTTCTGTGTAATAAGTAGGTCATGTTTTTTCCATTCAGAGTATTTCCTAAAAATACACCATTTGATTGGGCAATAATCATTTTTCATGGTTGATCTTATGAATAAAGAGCTAGTAGTCTAATTTCTCTTAAAAAAAAAAAGGTAAAGAACATGGAATACTCACAGCCAGTAAAGTTCTAGAAATGGTCTTCATGCTATTAATTACAAGGTCAACACTAATAATTAATACTTAATGAGTATCTTCAAACTGTAAGCCATTTACCTGAAAGCTTTATGGTTATTAACTCACTCCATCTTCTCAGCCAAGCCCTTTAAACTGGGTTTTATCATTTCCACCTTACAGGTGATTAGCTGAGTTTAGAAAGGTTGAGGAACCTGCTATTGGATCTAATAAATGACTTGGTCAAAATGAAGGTTTTCTGGAACTGTTTCACTGCCCACTTCCGTTGCCTTATTCCCCAGTTAACAGTTAAGCGTTGCCTTGACTGTGGCGAATGCTGTCATCAGTATTAGTATCAAAAACATAAGATGACTCGGTGCATCTTGACACAATTTCAGTGTTAGCAGAAAAGACATATTGAGAGTTCACTTCTAATAACTGAAGTTTCTCCGAAAGAAACCTAAAAATGTAATTATACCAAACATTTTTTTATTAGGTAGGAATAGGGAAAGATGGTAAATATAAGGATAGGTTGTGTGTGTGTGTGTGTGTGTGTGTGTGTGTGTGAACTGAAATGTTCACTATTCCTATGGATGTCTTGAATGTTCGCCATTCTTTCAAACTATCACTTCAACTCGGATTTATGGAAGGTTTTTTTGTTTGTTTGTTTGTTTGTTTTGTTTTTTTGAGACAGGGTTTCTCTGTGGCTTTGGAGCCTCTCCTGGAACTAGCTTTATAGACCAGGCTGGCCTCGAACTCACAGAGACCTGCCTGCCTCTGTCTCCCGAGTGCTGGGATTAAAGGCCTGCACCACCATGGCCCCACTGGAAGCCATTTGTATATGTGTGTGTGTGTGTGTGTGTGTGGTGTGTGTGTGTGTGTGTGGTGTGTGTATGTGTGTGTGTGTGTGTGAATGCTACACATCTTTCCAGGCATATTATTAATGCCATTATTATTTTATTTTAACAGCAAAAGACCCAAAACTATATCCATAGATGAAAATATGGAGCCAAGTCCTACAGGAGACTTTTATCCCTCTCCAAATTCACCAGCTGCTGGAAGTCGAACATGGCATGAAAGAGATCAAGGTGGGTAAGAAGATGCCTTCGAGGGCATCAGAGTCTAGATAGCATTGCTTATTTTACCTTGTCACCATTTCCTAAAGGGCCAGTATGGACTATGCTTGAAATAATTTCAATAAAATTATTTTTACAATAATTTTATGAAAGTGGTCAAAAGTTACCAAAGTTACGGAAATCCTGTTTTATTATATCTTATTTTCAAATGAAATGGTCTTTCAGAGACCGTGACTATGTATGCAACTGACTTGGGCCCAGCTACACTATATGGTAGAATCTCAACAGAGCAGTGAGTTCAGACTCAGTGAGCTCCCAATGATCTCTCTGATAGCATGTAGGGAGGAGCAAACCAGGCAGCTGGCAGTGTGAGACACTGAGAATTCTGGAAGTAGGTACAGCACAAGTATGAGGGTATAAGGGACGTGTCTACGTTAATATAGCTGCCTAGGGAGAACTATGGCCCAGTGCTGGGACAGTCGAGGAGAGTAACTTTACATAAGTCTGATTGAGCTTTCAGGCGTCTGATTTGGTCTTTATTCTTGAAATGTATAGGATTTCTTTCCTGTGTTTTTTTTTTTTAATAACGCATATTCATGTCTTTGTGCACAATAAAGAGATATTTATTAAAGGTGAAAGAACAGACAAATCAGCTAGTTACAACTTTGGTTTATTTGTGCTATGCAAATAAGTTTTTATAGTATTTGTAAATTTCTTTCACATCAAATTCTATATATTTAAAAATATAGAAGGGTTGTGTTCTTCACTAACAATGTTCAGCCTAGGACTCAGGCATGTGTCTGTGGGCTTGTAGAGAAGTCAGACAGCTAACCCTGGAGCGTAGCATTTATAGCCAATGTCACTCCCTTGTCAGGGTTTCCTTCTTGCTCGTCAGAATTTCTTATTGAGTGACATAGGATTTCTAGGAGGAGGAGGCCTTCCTGGGGAACTGGACTAAGAACTGGATTACCTTTTGCATGTTGATTTTTTAAGACTCCCTGTTTAAAGATCTATTTATCTGTGTTATGTGTATGAGTGCTTAGCTCGTATGCATGTGTGTGCTATCTGGAGACGGGGTGTCTGTGGAGACCAGAGAGGGCATCAGATCCCCTGGAACAGGAGTTGTAGATCACATGAGCTGCAATGTGGCTACAAGTACTCTTAAATGTTAATGCATCTCCCCCACCCCTCTCTTAAGAATTTAGCTGTAAAGATGCAGGACCAGGCACTGAGGTGGGGAAGCAGAGTGGTCATTTGTGCTGTGAACTTGGTACCGACGGGAAAGAAAGTGGGAGGGCGTGAGAGGCTCTTTTTATAGAGCCTTTATAGAGAGTTTGGGCTTTGAAACTCTCTGCCCATCCAGTCTTCAGGCAGTAGACACGGTTTATCAGGAAGCAATGATTCCACCTTCTGCTTCCTCTCCATCAGTAACTTGCCAGTGCTGTCGGGAGAAAATCATCAGTCCCACACCTACCATAGGCTTACACACTGCTTTTCATGTCTACCGGCATCTGGGCCTACTGCTTCGTTTGGATTTTGGAATGCGATGCCCAAGAACTTTTTAGAAGCCCTGCCTTCTGAAGTGGTCTTTCCTAGCTTTCTTCTGGCAAAGTTTTTAATGGCCCATCATCCACTGAGAAATTCCAGTCTAAATTCATTTGTCCTGCTTTTGCATATTGGTAGCCAGTATTACTCTTTCATTGTGTTCATAATATATAATTATGTATTTATATATTGTTTAGATATATCTATACCATGGTTTTTGTTTTTGGTTTTTTTTTTGTTTGTTTGTTTGTTTTTCGAGACAGGGTTTCTCTGTTCTAACTGTCCAGGAACTAGTTCTTGTAGACCAGGCTGGCCACAAACTCCAAGATCCACCTAACTGTGCCTCCCAAGTGGTGGGATTAAAGGTGTGCACCATCACCGCCCAGCTGAAGTCAACTGTTTTGACAATGGCTACATTAGCACCAAAGGCAACACTGCTCCATAGTAGGGCCATAGTGAACATTGATCAGGTAGATGAGACACTGATCCGCATCCAGTCTCACTAGCAAAGGCAAGAAATAACAGAATACAGAAGTGAAAATAAAAAAAAAAAAGCAGCACAGCTCTTCATGCTTCAGTCCTTGTTTGACTGACATTGCCACTTTACTCTAAACAAAGCCGTATTTTCTCCGTCAGAAGCGATTCTGGGACAGATGCGAACGGTAGTAATGACAGCAGCGAGCACTTGTGGATGAGTGTGTTCCCGAAGTGTAGGTGTTCTTTATTGTAGAGTGTCACTCCGTAAGAACTGATTTCCCTTCTGCTATTCAGCAGAGCTAATCTCACGACGTATTGTAAAACATTTTTGAAAAGTAGAATGGAAACTGTCATTCTCTCTCATTGTAAAATCATTGCATTGTCTTGATGATTTTTCTATTGTCAAGATGACTAAAACTATCAGAGAAGGCTGGAAAAGCAGCTGTTGTAAGAGCAGTGAGGAATGTTCCTTCTCACCTGGTGCTGAAAAGAACCTGCCACTTGGAATTTGAAGACTGGGGATTTTGTAATGTGCACAACAAGCCATTGTGGGAAGAAACGCGAGGACAGGACAGTACTCTCTTCACAAACATGCTGAGCCCACCCACGTGATGCATTTGTTCTGAGAGGGAAATCCATGTTTTAAATTTTTGAAGTCAAATGCCCCACGATTGTTCTTGGCCATCTTCATAGTGTTCTGTAGGCATCTTGGTCTGCTCTGGAGGCATTGTCTAGGGCTCCGCTGAGTGAGCATCACTTGCCAGGCAGCATCGTGCTAGGCATCTCACAGTCCCTTCTCACACACTGTGGTACTCAATAGCACTCACTGGTTCATCATCACAGGCTGCTGGTTTTAATTGACAGAAATGCTAATATTATTATTCCCTGGATCTCTGCCTTAATCTATGATCATCAGCTGTTTATTAACATCTTTTCTGGCCCCCCTTCAAACCTGAATTTTGAAATGTAAGAACAGAAAGTAATAGGATTATGGACACTATGTTATAATATTTTCTATTCCAAGGCAGAAATAAAGGATGTAATGTGACCAAGTTATTACTCCTCTTTTATTTTTAAAAGAATGTATACAAAACATTTGCCGGTCAGTGGTGCCACATGCATTTAATCCCAGCACTCGGGAGGCAGATGCAGGTGGATCTGTGTGAGTTCGGGGCCAGCCTGGTCTACAAGAGCTAGTTCCAGGACAGGCTCCAAAGCTACAGAGAAACCCAGTCTCAAAAGATAAAAAAAAGAATTAATACAAAACATTCCTACCAAATCTAGCTTTCATGTGCTAATGTAGGCCTATGTAGTTTTTAATAATTTATTTTAAAACATTTTTATTTTTGCATATGAAAGACATAATTGTATATTGCTTCTTTTCCAAAACATATTTTCCAATTTTAAAATTATAGTTTTTAACTTTGCAAAGGTAGACAAAACTATTTTTAAGCTAAATAGTATTTAAAGGTTTTGAGAGAGGAGTATAGTTATATACATGTTAATGTTGATAGGAGTTAAGTTTGTCAGTTCTGATTGGAGTGAAGAAGAAAGTCATAGTGGGGAGGAGGAACCAGAGTAGCAACTGTGTTCTTTTCCTGAGGTCTGAAACGTCCAACTGCTTCATTTCTCTTTCTTTGGGGGGTCATGCTGAGGATGCAGCCCAGGGAGTGAGGCTGCTGTGCAAACACTGTACCCCTGAGCTCCAGCCTCAGCCCGAAGTATTTCTTTTGGTTGCTTTTTTCTTCATTAAGATCTCAATGATTAAGTGCATAAAACATGCAGGTTGGGCATGTGTCTGATTCCAACATTCATCCACTAAAAGGTCTCCTGAGAACTTGTCTATATTTAATTGTATCTTCCTGAGTATTTTGAGAAACTTGATTCCCAGCTGACTTCTCCTGAAAGGACTGGAAACAATGCTTTGTAACTTGCAACACAAGATGAAAATTCATGCACACCATGTTTTTTCTCTATTCCGGGTTACTTTCATGAGACTAAATCTTGTTTTGTTCTAATGTCTAGTAATTTAACAGACTGATTGATAGGTTGCACCTTGCAGTCTGTTCAACAGTAAGGCAACTTGTAATCTTAGGTAAAATATCAACTTAAAGGACTTCTCATGAAGTTAAAGTTTATTAATTTCTATGTATTTAGGACTGAGATAATTTGGCACACTTACCATTTATCAATTTTATCATATGACAACAATTTTTATAGGAATTAGGCACACAAATATGATTGAGAACGTTGCTGGCCTTGGACCTGCTGGAGAGAGATAATTATTTATGAAAAAAAGGCTCCACCAAAAATAAATAAGTGAAGCAGGTTAGAAATGATTGCTAACTTACTTTTGAAGTACCATGAGCTATAAGTCTTTACACAAAATCAATACGGTGGAATCTTAGAAAAATTGACACTATTTATATGCTGATACATAATTAAAGTTAGTTAAAAATCCAAACTGAACTCTTAAGACTGTGCAGGCATCACATTCTGATTACAGCAAGTTCTAGAAAATACAATTACTAATTTTTCAAAAATATTTAACAGCAGACAGCGTAGCTCAGTGGTAGGTAAAGAGCTGGCTGAGCATGCGCCAGGCCCTGGGTCCATTCCCAGCAGCACACACACAAACACAATGTCACCTAAGGTCTGATGTATGAATAAGCCTGTCCAGCAAGTCTGCCTCAAGTCTGGGTATAGCTCTAAGTTCCAGCCATTAGCTTTGTTAATATTTTCCTCAGTGAAGTCGCCAGTGCGCTAACCTACGGTGTGTACTTCCTAAAGTTCTCCAAGGAGATAGTGTTTGCTTTCAACAAATCAACTCGAGCGAAGGGCCTGCAGGAAGAGCGGGAGCTAGAGACTAAGATGCCTGTGTTCTATCTTGAGCTGAATCAGGAAATAAGTAGGGGTAGGTCCGTGGAGTGAGGCAGCATGCAAGAGAACCAGATTCAAGAGCAGAGCTGCTTAACGTGAGCTCAAGGAATGTTCACAGATGCGCCAGATAGGAGCGGTCAACTAAGTGTGCAACGTTCTGCTGTAACTCACTGTAAACTTTCTTCTTTGGTGAATGGATATGTAGAATATTTAATAGACTGTTGTGCGATGAGACTTTCCAGGAGAGACTGCTGACTAGATTAGATTAGCGTGCTTATTATGTGTGTGAATTCAGAGGCCTTCCTCCTCCACGGTGGGAGGAGCTAGCGGGAGCATTAAGTCCAAAACTGGGAGAGTGCCAGAGCCCAAACTCCTGTTTGATGAAGGCTGGAATCTCAAGGTTCCCGCGAGCTGTGGGAGCTGAGGGAAGCCACAGCTTTCATGCTTGGCTGGGTAGCTGTTCCCTGAGAGTCATTAACGTTAAAAGCAGTCCTCGAGAAGGCAGGGAGTGACCTGGCAGGCGAAACTTTCCAGCTGCCTTTGGGGACCCATTGACCACCAATTCTGTTCTTCGGGTTGGCATCACAGGAATCAAATGGCAAATCTTCAAGTGCTTTTTTTTTTTCTCTCTCTTAACTTGAAAAAATAAAAGCAGAGGTAAAAATCCTTTGGTGGGATAAACGTGTATGGGAGCTGGTTTGCGTTTAATGTATAAGCGCAGTTTTAAATCTTCCTTTTTCAGCTTCTTACACAAAGTATCAGAAATCAAGGTCTGTAGGTGATCGTTCCCCTCACCCCCACCATGATATTGGAAAGCCAATCTCAGAGACCCTGCCCTGTGTGGATTAGTCCCTTCAGCTACACTGCTGAGGTTGGGAAAAAAAAAAAAGAAAAAGAAAAATCACATGACCATCTTCAAAACAGAAAGGAGAACAGTAAATTATTCCTGAAGGCTCTCGTTAGAATTCTTCTTGTTGCCTGCTAATTAACAGATATCTGTCTGGACGCCTTTCATGTGTTTGAATGGAGAAGGGCAAGTTGGGTGGGGCAAGCTGTGTGCATGTTGCGAGGGCCCGTACTGGTTAACATGGAAAAGTTGAGCCCAGGTTTCGTGTTCCAGAAACTTAATGATTTAAAAACACTAATTCTGCAGAAAAACCTAATACGTAATTAGTTCTGAGTAATAACACCTTTCTGTTTGATAACTCGCTGAAACAGATTAAACTTGACAGGTAGGAACCGTGAAGCCCCTGAGGCCTGGGATGCCTTACTTGCAGTGTACTGCGGCATAATCGATCCTTTTGCTTTAAATCTCTCTCTAAAAACGTGTTCTGGAGAAGTTTGGAGAGTCAAAGTTACTAGACTTGTGATGGCCCGCACAGCGAGAGCTTGGTTTTTCTACTCAGATCACAGAGCGCTGGAAACGCCAGACATCATTCAGAAGAAATGGACTGGGCAGCTTTCCCTCCAGCTCCCAGGCCTTTTTCAGAGAGAAGGGGATCTGGCCAGTTTCCCTCACAAGTCTCCCAGGCAAATGGTTTTCCTGGAGAACTTCATCTTAAACCCTGTTAGGCATTAAAAAACAAAAAGAAGAGAACAGAAATAAATTTATACATTTTCAGGGTTCTGTAAGATTCTCAAAACATAATTTTGTTCTGTAAAATATGTAAATACATGTATATAAATCATGTGTATAAAATACATGTATATAAAACCAACTTTAATGCTAGGATTAAACATTTGTGACTAAACATGTTACAAGTCTGGGAAGTTTCCATGAATAAACACAGAGAATAGCTGGTGGGAAGCAGGTGACTGGGTACAAGTCTTGAAAGTTTTTCTGCCATGAAAAATATGTAAAGAGAACTATGAACTTCATCTGCATGGGCCATTACCCTATGTAAACTGCTAATAGTCTGCCAGTCTTGCATTTTCTATCTTCCAGCAATTAAACAATATTTTAAGTGAATCATGCCATTTGGTCATACGTACTTCTAAGAGTTTCTTAGAGGTTTTTAAAACACGTAGTACCTATTTCAGTTTAAAAAACACAGCTCCGGATTAATAATCTAATATGCACTCCGAAGTTAAGACCCCATAATATCGTGAAAGTTCTGTTTTTGAGTAAAAATTCCAACATTGTCACTGTGTTTTACTTATACTTTTAAATCTCTGCTTATCCTTTACCAGATAGCCTCTTCCTTCCTTCTGTCATTAAAGAAATTGTGTGACCTTAAACTGTATATAAATGAGAAAGGCAAGATTTTCTTTTCATCTGGGTCAGTCATTTATTGAAGACTTAATGCCTGTCAGATGCCGAGTTTGCAACAGCTTCAAGTCCCTTCTGAGAATCCCACCTCTGCTCTAGCGAGATGGGCCGTCAGGTAAAGGCACTTGCCACCAAGCTGGAAGGCCTGCTTTCAGTTCCCAGGTCCCATGTAGTAAAAGGACAGAACCAACTCCTCTAAACTGTCCTCTGGCTTCTGTAGGTTTGTATAAAAATCCCACCCTATGGCTTACACATTGATCACTAGACATAGTGGTAATGGTTGGAGATTTCCCATATGTAAAAAACAAACAAACAACAAAACGAAAACTTAGTTTGTTTGTGTCTAGTGCCTCGGATTTTATACCAGTTATAGTCAGAGAGTCTGGCAGGTTTGGTAGTCTCATATTCGAAAATCTGGAACACTTTTAGAAATACTTCATGATGTCACAGTGGAAAATTCCACACCTGACTTTATGTTCTGGGTTGCAGTCTAAACACATGCACACACTCAACATATTGTATAAAGCTGCCTTCAGGTTATGTGTATAAGGTATACATGCATAAGTGAATTCATGTTTAGGCTTGCATTGCATTCTAAGGGGCTCCATTGTGTATGTGCCAATATCCCACACTCTGAAATCCCAAACTTCTGGCCCCAAACATCTCACAGAAGGGACACTTGACCTGTCTTTGAGTTTTTAAACTTCCCTTAATGTAGATCTTTTTGAAAAACCTTCCATTTCTTAAGTTAGCTTTTAAATGTTTACTTGAAATACTCTCATTGAATAACATAATAATTGGGTTGTTTATGTGCTTGGAGGCAGTGAATGTTTTGCCTTATGCTTCAGGAATGTCCAAATCTCACAAATACATGTCCCGTCCTGTTCCATTCTGCTGCAACCAATGATTGATAGAGACTGAGTTATTATACAGAACCTTGTTATGGGATCAGTGTCTCCTACTTTGAAAACAAATGACTCAGCCAGACGGCAACATTTATTTTCTCTAAGTGACTGGGGACCGAGCAATAGGAGACCATTATCCTGTGACAATATTCTGTTTCATTGACATTATCTTGAAAATGTAATTGGTCCATTACTAAATAGAGGTTTTGTTACTGATCAATTTCACGTGATTTCTAAAACCATTAGGATAATAAATATGTCATTTGAGTAATTTCATTGACAGACATTTTTTCTTCATTTACATTTATTGGAGGAAAAAGTATAGATTAAACACTACAATTTATGCTAGCTTTGACTACTTTTCCACCATAAGAAACAGAATTTATGTGCAGTGATCATATTTGCAATAAGTACCAAACAGATGACTTTCAATTTTTTCTAATTTTTTTCTACTTGCTAAATCATATCAAATCATAATTGTTCCCAAGCAATTAGTTTACTCTCTCAGACTTTATTTGAATTAAGGTCCAGGTCATTTGTAGGCCTTGGAGGGTTTCCTGTAAGTCTACTAAAGTAACACATCACTTAAACTGCCCGAACTTTCCCTTGTGGAAGACAACAGTGTCCATAGCTACAGGCTCCTTGTGGGTCTTGCAGCATTAGTGTTTCTAAATGAGTGGCTATTTCCCAAATGTCCACCTCCAAAAAGTCATCTATAATCTTGTTAAATTAGAACACTTCCAGTATCTTCCTGGCTTTTACAGTTAAGGTTACAGTATTGATTTTATTTTATAGTCCATGGCTCTCGGATGCTTAACACTAACAAGACCCCATAGCTAGATCTCTCCCCAGAGAGTGCTGAGTCGGAGCCATTTATTTACCTATGCTGTTGCTTAAAAGGGGAAGAGAATGTGCTCCGTGTCCTGTGTACTTGTTTGGCATTTTTCCCCTTTCAAATTGTGTTTACTGACATTGCTCAAGATCTTTTAATGCCTGTTAAGATGAAATTGCCAATGGACAAGAGCAGTTTGAAGTGTTTTAAAAAAAGAAATTTAATTTATCCAATATTTGTTTTTGTAGCACTGTTCTTTATTATTCGGAAACTTGTTTTTAAGATGTCACAGGAAGGTATTTTTGAATTTCAAAGCAATTTCAGCTTTAGCTTTGCATTAAATATAGGTGTAAGCCTAAACACCTATTTTATGGAGCCATGGTATCGTGCAGGCTTGTAGTGACATGCTATGCCACTGGGCTTGGGTTAACATATACAAGAGTCTTCAACCATCTCAAACGGTTCAAGTTGCTGAAAAATCCAGTAAGCACTGTACTCAAGTGTGATTAGGATTGAATAGCTCATACTTAAAGCAGGGATTCTTTTCTTCAGCACAGACGTTACCGTGCTTTTCCTCTTAAGAAAAACTGATTTCATTTAAAATAAAAAGGATTGAAAACTCAAATTCCAGTTGACATCTTACCCTCTTGATGTGGCCTGCCATCATCCTGGCTAATTCTGGATGTGAGGTAGAAAGATGCTTGTGCATAGATACAGGGATGCTTTCTGAGCCCGGCAGAGTCTTTGAACCTGTGGCTTCATCATCACACTCCTGCAGTGGGATTAAATCCATGTGTCTCGTCATGGCATCCAGAGCATTTTGTGAGCTTGAGTGTGTAAGAAGTCCTTACCCACATTCACCTCACATCTACAAAAGTCCTTGGGATCCTGTTCTCCTGTTCTCTTTACTGTGTTGTCAGAGACAGTGTTTGTCTGTAGCTCCACTCCATCTTAGAGCTTTGCAAAAGACGTTTTCCTTTTCATATTCTCATGTTGGACACATAGCAAGATACATACTCGTCAACTCAGTATTGGGAATTAATAACAGTCTTTGGAACTGCAAACATATTTCTAATATTTTGATAAAATATTTTTCTAGAAGTTTTTTTTAGCATATTTATATAAAATATTTCTAGTACTTTTGGTAAAAGTAAGTCTTTTATAGGAAATTTGAGAAGGCAAACTATAAAATACAAATAAGAAAAATAATTGCCTCTAATTGTTTTTATAGAGGTAAAACCTGTATTGACTCTTATTAATATTTGGCTGACCTATGTGAATCAAATTTCTAGGTAGTTTTAACTGCATTTTCTATGTTTCAGTTTGAGTTGCCGTTTTGCACTGTTGGGCCTATATGAAATATGATTTTATAAGTTTTTTTCTTGTTTTTCATTTGTAGTATATTGGCAGCTTACCCTGTCATTCAACTTCCACTTTAAGATATCTGTGGCCATACTGCTCTTTGGGTATACCAAAAAAATTTTTTTTGTTGCTTTTCTTTCTTTTTTATTTTTTGGAGGGGGTAGTGGGGGAGGTCTCTAGGACAAATTTGAACTCCTATTCCTTCTAACTCTGCCTCCTAAGTGATAGAATTAGCAGTGTGCACCACTAAACCTGGTTGCTATGAAATTTTTGAGTTCCTGCTTGCTGATAAATTTGTAGCTGATGTTTGAGTTCTCAGTCTCAGTAAACAAGAATGAGCACCACTGCATGTCTAGCCTCTTAGCTCTTTGGGGCTCATTTCTCTCTCTTTCACTCTTTGGACGTTAACAAACTATAGCCTCATAGCAAGTCACCAAGTAGAAGCTCAGTAAAGACTCGACTACACATTATTGTGAAATACACATTTTACTGTAAAGCACTGGATTTAGTTTTATGTCGATTTCTAAGCCCTTGGCAAACATTGGCAGAGAATTCAGCAAGGTCTTGATCAGCTTTTATTTATACTGCCAGCGCATAACTAGCTTATCTTCCCATCCACGGCAGATATCCTGAAGATGCAGCACACAGCTCTGTAAGAAAATTTGAAGTATGCCCTATAAAATGTATTTATGAACCAGTTTCTCTAGAGTCTTGACTCTGCCCCAGCACCTCTCTTATTGTCATTTGTATGTCGTTTAATCTATCAGGGGTTACAGCACAGCTTTTCTTCCCATGAACTTGGCTGGCTCCATTTTTCTCTGAAAACAATGGAGAAATTGGAAAAGCCATGAGATTTTGCAGAGCTTTTAAGTGAAGATGCAGCCCTCAGTGTGCTCTTTCCCTCTCCCTCACTCCCGTCCTACATTTTCTTCTCTCTCTTCTTCCCCTCTCCTTTCTTCATCCTCCAGGGCAAGCTTCCTGCCAACAGTATTTGATCAATAGTTAAATCTTATGACAGAAAAGATCTGTCAGTCTGCACAGGGAAACCAATCGAAATAAACACATCTGAGCTCGGGACTGGAATCTGAAATAATAATCAGGCGATTTCAACGTAGCTTTGCTGACTACAAGATTTTACAAAACGTTTATAGCATTGTAAATAACAGGTAAACCGTCTCTCCTCAGCTTCATCTTCCCCAAGGCAAAATCACAAGAGGAGAAACTGTGGTCTCTCAGCATTTAGTTGGCAAGCCATGTTCTCTGCCTTCACCTTTCCTCTGGGCACAGAGCCCAAGCCATTTCCTTGTCTCAAAGTTGCCTGTGGATTTGTGGCCTGAAGTAAAAATACCAGATTCCAGCTCCAGAGAGCATCCCACACGCTCGCTTTGGAAGTCTCTCATTTATTATCGCATCTATTCTAAATAACATTATTATTTTATGCACATAGTTCATCTTCTTTATATTGTCTTTCAGCGTCCACTCGGCGTTTTAATGGAAAGCAGAAGTGCTCCTTTTTAGTGTGTAGATCATCTTTCACTTGTAGTGTTGTATGGGGCTCGACAGTTTCAGTGAACTAATGAACTAATGGATGTGTTCACCACCTTCGCCTTCATCGAGAAAGGAGTTTGGCTCTGAAGAGGTTTTCAGTGCTCACCTCAGTTTGTGTAAACCTATAGAAAGTTTTTAATGTATAAAAGCCTAAAACCTAAAAAAGTCTAAGATAAAAAGGAAAGTAGAGAACCCAGAGGGACTAACAACTTAGGAAGATGTGACTGTAATAGAATCTTGTCAGACTCCAGTCAGTGCACCGTCTTTGAGTTAAATATTCCCACATACGAGATTTAGTTCTCTGGTTTGCATCATACGAGAGGGTCAAAGGTCACAGAAGTTTCCCAGCTCTTTTTGCATTGTACCTTGATTTTTTTTTCTAAAAAAAAAAATTGTGTGTGTGTGTGTGTGTGTGTGTGTGTGTGTGTGTGTGTGTGTATCGGGGACAGGGAAAGATACCTTAAAATGTCCAACAGCTTAATAATGTAAAAACTAAGAAGATAGTTAAAACCATGACTATAGCTTTTCAAGTACAGAAATAAAACATACATTAGCATTCACTACTAGCAAATAAGACAATAGCCAGTGTGGGCTTGTATGCATCAAGTTCATTTAGACTTGCTTATGAGTCTGACAAGGAAGGAAGACAGCTGAGGAATATATAAGACCTTTTAAAATATTTCCATGCAATTACTTCTTTGTTAATTACATAGAAATATGTTTTCCTAAGCCATAGAACTGGCACAACCATTACTATGTTATAATTTCGTGTCATGGTAGGCTAAAAAGAACAGCTTCCAGAGATTTAGGGTGTCTTGTGGACTTTTACATAATTAATTTGAAACAGTTACAGATCCAATGTGTTTGAGGAGAAGAGTAGAAATTTTCTTAGCAAATGAAATGGTTTTCTAGGTTGGCTACGAAAACCGGGTTGGTATCCTTAGTATAGTTGGACATACTGGAGAAGCCGGCCTGCGTGGAAGGAGAGCAGGTGTCCCCGGCAGGCCGGGGCTAAAGGTGGCTGTTCAAGCTTGCCCTAGATCACTAGCTGACTTTGGTAAAGTTCTGCTAACAGGTGGCTAAGCCATCAGAGTGCCATGTGACGTTTAGCCCGGGAGCATCGTAGATGACAAGGCTGCTACAGACTGAGGAAGGGGGTCTTTGCTTTGATGAAGAGATGGCCAGAACTCACGTCTCACCAGTGTTTCCTAAGGTCCTTTGGACGTGAACAACAGTTTAATTAAGGGGTGACGTCAACACATTTCTGCACACTTTCCCTGCAGCATTTTATCACGGTAGAATCGATCAGAATTGTTGCCCTGGGCTGCCTTGAACAGATACACATCTGGAGCACCATTTGTGCGAGCCGCCGCCGAGCAGAGTACACACGCTGTGCTTCACTGCCGCTCTCGCCTTTTGTAGCTGGAATTACCTTGTTGGGAGATGAGTTGCTCTAACCCCTTATTTGTGTAAGCTTCTATCTCTTTAAAGTGATGCTGTGAAGTGAATGACACATCAGGGCTTAGGATGTATATACATGCTACAGTGCCAAAAATTCAGGCTAGCTAGTAAAAATTACTATAACTCGGTTTGAAAAATGCTTGCTTACAGATAGGCTTAAGTCCACGTGAACTCTCATCGGTAACTTACTCAACCTTTTGTTGTTGTTGTTGTTGTTCTTGGGAGATGCTTTATTTTATAATTCACTGTAGAATTAGTTCTAAAGCTATAGCTAATTGTCCAATTAGGAATCTGCACAGGTGTGGACAGCGAAGAGTAGTGCCTTCAACATGAACCTTTCTCTTTGAAGGCTTTTGTCATGAAGAAGAATCCTTGGTACAATCTAATATGACCATGGTTATAATTATTTAATGAATTTTGTCTCTCACATCTGCCCCTTTCGCCGGACTGTGAGCTTCACCAGCACAGGGCCAGTGGGCCTTGCTCAGCACCTTGAACTTGGTGTGCAGCCAAATCCCCTCACACGTATTGGGTGCTCAGTGGTTGGCTTTGATGTCTCTCTTTGGTTTCCATTCAACTACCCTTTTGTTGTTGTTGCTGAATCACTTTCCATTATGAGGCTTATTTTTCCTTTTATTGAAAATAGATTTTTTTTCTCACACAATAATATATTCTTATTATGATGAATGGAATGTGCATTCGAGACTAACTGTCTTGGGTGAATTGTGCTCTCTGTGCTACCAGTTCACATCTCATCACACAGGTTATTTCACATGTCAGAGACATGGTACCTGCTTTAGCCTTTCCAGCTTTTCTTTGAATCCTATTTTTTTGTATATTTATTTCATTTTTAAGTTATTTCCATCCTCTACAGCATATATATATATATATGAACAAATGAAAAATGATTAAGTCATCAAGTAATAAGGTTTTAGCATAAGATTGCTAATGACATGTAGACCTCAAAATATCTTACATTTATTCACTTTTTAATGTGTTGTGGGTGTATACACACGCTTTTGTGTATGCGTGCAAACCTTGGCCTTCATGTGATGTGGTGGGCAGAGGAAAACCTACAGGGGCCAGTTCTCGCCAACGATGTGATTTCTGCGGATCAGGCTCAGATCACCGAGCTTGATACAGGTGCCTATGTCTGCTGAGCCATGTTACTGGCCGTAGACCTCAAAAGTTTCCCAGGTGGAATTATGGTTTGCCTAAGTGTGTTCAGCTAGACAAAGCGTGGTGTGAGTAGAAGAGAACAGGGAAACCTAATCTAATAAGGGACAAAACGTCACTCAAGGAGGCAGGAGGATGGAAGCACATTCCTTGGACCCCTCAAGTCCTGTTAAAATTCTTGATTCAGATGGGGACAAGGGCAGAGGTCGGATGGCAAACATACAGTGTATTGCGGAATCCCAGCTCTTGGGAGGTTGAGCCAGAAAGATTCGGAGTTCAAGACCCTTCTGGACTATATAACAAGACCATCTCTATACAAACCAATTAAATAAATGAAAAAATACATAAATTGGAAAAAGATAGAAAAATGGTCAAATTTTGGGACAGTTTCCAATGTGAAGTAATTTCAGTTATAAATGACTTCTATATAAGTAGAACTTACACCCTGTACTAACGTTAAGGACTTCCTGGCTTTTTCTTTCTTACCAGTCGAGAGGTGTTCTTGCCCTCTTTTAGAAGAAGTACCAGCTACTTCTTGTCTTACTGCTTTCTTTCTCTTCAGTGGCCTTATCTTATGTATTATTCAACTTATCCTTTATTATGTATGTATTATCATTCAACTTATTATATATTTATTTATTGCCCAGCTTTGTTCAACTAATGTTCAATTTAATCTTTTCATGTGGTAGTCTTCCTTCTTGAGGAGCAGTAGGTTGCAGGAAGCACAGCATCTGTTTTTCTGGACACACAGGCCACCAAAAGGCATCTCCTCCATATTTTTCAGCCCCCAACCATTTTCTATATAGTATGTAAGTGCATTAAAAATAGAAATGATGTCATTCTTATGTTGGAAGTCTATTAGACTACAGACTTTCAAAATAAAATTAAAATCAAAGCAATACAAGTTTGACTCGTGATTAAAATGTCATGTCTAGAAACTCAGCCCTGAGACCCCCACATAATTGCCTTTCTGGTTCCCCTCCGTCCGTAGAGCTGTGCTGTCCTCTGCGAGGAATTCCCTTCTGTGTCTCTGGGTGCTCAGCATAGTGCTCTTTCCATACCCATAGCAGTGTCTCTTTATGGATTCATGGGCCCAGAATTCATTCCACTTAATGGGAAGAGAAGGAAATAAAGCTACATCCTAATACTGCTATTATTAGACATATGTCTGAAAGAGCACCCCACACCCCCAAGTAGACACCTGGCAACTACTCCCAAAAGCTAAGGGTATTATCTTGATCAAGAAAAAAATTTAAATTACGTAAGTCAGAAATGATTAAAATCATTCATAAGCTTAGACTTTTATACAAAGGATATAAATATTTGACTTCTTCCTTTCTGAAAAGAGACTCCTGTGAGTTTGGCTGTGTTTTGTGAGCATTCTGATAGTTGTGGCAGTTTTACGACTCTTGTTTTTGGAAGTGGTTCGGACAGAATAATCTTCTCTGCTTCTGAGTGCCCTGGGAACCACCTTTTCCCATGTTGCGTGTGGCCCTTCACCGCCCAGTCTCCGAAGATCTGGAAAACTGACTTACACACTTCAGATTGTTTGTTCGGTGGGTTTTCAATTTGCATGGAGACAGAAGTAAATATGAGAGTCAATAATAAGTCACTGTCTTTTTTTACATCACCAGTCATTAAATATTTGAAATGGGGACTGCAGCAAGGATTCAGCTGTTAGGTGCCCTCTCTGCTCTTGCGGAGGCTCCAGACTTGGTTCCCAGCACTCCATGGCGCTTGCTACCATCTATAACTCCAGTTTTGGGATCTGGTGTCTCTCCTGACCTGCAGAGTCCCCTGGAATACATGTGGGACATTCAGACATACAGGCAAAATGCTCATACAACTTAAAAAAGCCAATCTTTTTAAGACATTTAAAACACATTGAAATGGAAGCATTTCATAGGGAGTGACTTGGAGGCTCCTTCTCTTTTAACAGTTTGTATGTCTAATACGGAATCATTGCTTTTTTAAAAAAAATATCTTTTATGGTTTATTTAACTTTATTTTATGTGCATTGGTGTGAAGGTGTCAGATCCCCTGCAACTGGATCTTTAGACAGCTGTGAGCTGCCATGTGGATGCTGGGAATTGAACCCTGGTCCTCTGGAACAGCAGTCAGTGCCCTTAACCACTGAGCCATCTCTCCAGCCCCAGAATCATTGCTTTTAATGCAAGATAGTTCTTGGGTGAAACTTGGTATGTCTTTGATATTTTGAAGATTACCTTAAGTTGAAATGAGTTTCCTTTTCCTATTTTTTTTTAAACCTTGCATTTAAATTCTACCCCTCATCCCTTTGTGGTAGCTTTAATTGTTGTGACTTCATGAACAATTTTCTTTTCTTTTTCTCTCTTTGAGAACTGTATAAAAAAACTGAATTCTAACAGATCAGTAGCTACCCATTTGTCAGAAGTGTGGCTTCTGCTGTCTACTGCCTTCAGTATCACGTCTATTCCTTTAGTGCCAGTATGCTCAAAACATGTACTCAATTTTATTAGATGCCTTTACCAGAACTCGGGTAATTTTTCAAATGGTAAAAAACAACTGACAACTAGTCTCTGACATTAATAACACTGGGAGACCTTTTTCTTATTTCAGAACATTGAAAATAAAAATGCAAGTCTTAATTTCTAATGTCATGGTAACGTTTTAGTGGTTTTCTTTTAAATGATGGAGTCCTTCTAAATATGCATACGGAAAAATTGGAGATGAAATTATATGACAGTAAATTCGCTTCCAAAGTAATGCAGGGCATGGAAGTATGAGGGAGATTCTGAGCGGATAATGGCTGAAGTTGGCTGCTGGGTACAAGAAATCTATTGTTATTCCATCTACTGTGCGCACATTCAAAATTTTTAATGATAAAATACAAATTTATTGGGTATGTTGTTGTTAGAGATTTTGATATAAACTTATAAGCCTTCATTAAAAATGAGCATTACCTGAGATGTTAAATCCTGAGTCGTCTTCCTCACCGATCAGAGGTGCCTGCTGGACAGTGTGTTCAGACATGCTGTGTGATGCAGTCCCATAGTGACCCGAGAGAGTGACTTTCACAGCAGCCATTAACTCTCCTGCACTGATTTGTTCAGCTATCTGTTGCATTGGTCTGCCCCACTTTACCTCGGCCTCTCGCCGCCGTCTATATTTTGGCAGTGTTAAGTTTTTATGGCACGGATGGATAAAACCGCGGATACTTCTTTCACGGCTCGGCGTACAGTACTTTATAAACTCTTTTCTACTTCTTTATATTCCTTTACTTGGTGCTTCACTTTATAGACGCAGAGGGTAAATCCAGAAGCTGGTGTCGTTTCTGGGATAATTCAGTCCTCTAAGACAGACTTGAGAAATTAATGTATTAATCCTGAATTGTGTGTCTTTCTAAGTGGGCCTCCATTCCCCCTCTACTGAATTTCTGGAGGGTATGCTCTGTCTAACTGCCTGTGGCCACATGGGCGCCTGTATAACGTTCAGACACCGGTTCTTCAGAACTAGACCTTGGTCACGTGTGTCCTCTCAGCTGCGCGGCTCCCTTCTTCACACATCACCTGAACTATTTCAGTGTTTTCCACCGTCCCACCACTTTTAAATACTTTATAGACCTGTTATCCCGATGCCCGTTTTGAAAATGGCACTAGATGGGGGCTCCCTTCCTTAACGTGGCTCTCCAGGCAGAGGAGAGCGATGTTCTATACGCAGAGGCTGACTATAGCAGCAAATGCCACCGGGTTTCTGCTCTCAGCCCACACTTCCTCTCCACTGGTGACAACTTTCCACCGCATTTTCCTCTTGGCTAACAGTGAGTGTCCCTAAGTCAGGAATTGCTTTTTATGTTACTTAGTATCCATATTTATCTGAAAGATAGAGGAACCTGATAATTGTTTGTCCAATGACCAGGTTAGGGAATATATTGTTTTTGACTGCACAATAAAGTAAGTTTTCCATCTGAGATGTTAAGTCAGGGATTGTTTCTCACACACTGGCACCCAGAAGTGCCCTCGTTGTTGTCAAGGTCTAGCTGTCAGGTCTAAAGATAGCCCTGAATCACAGAAATCAAAGCAGTCAGTCAGTACTGGGCTGCAGAAGACCTTCCAGTCTCCAGAGCGTGGATTTCCCCATATTCTGGTGCTTTCGCTGGAATGCTTCTGAAGGATCTTACAGCTCGAGCACGGCTGGGACTTTGACCTTGTGTATAGATTTGTCTAAATGGGTGAGAGGAAAAGAATTCTAGAGTATTGGGAAATGAGACTGTTATGTTGACATGAACCTCATTGCTTAAGAAGGCCAGGCTGCTTGAATGTGTCCGTTTGCTTTGCAGATATGTCTTCTCCAACGACAATGAAGAAGCCTGAGAAGCCACTGTTTAGCTCTACATCTCCACAGGATTCTTCCCCAAGGTTGAGCACTTTCCCCCAGCACCACCATCCCGGAATACCTGGAGTCGCGCACAGTGGTGAGGAGTTTCAAATTCCTCTTGTCCACACAGCAAACACTTAAGGGTGGAGGGGAAGTTTATCACTGTTGCTATGGTGACTACATCCTCCCCGCCCCAAAGGGAGGGTTGTTAATGGACAAAATGTTTTTTTCTTATCAGTTTATGAGAAAATACTTAATATTGTATAATTTAATAAATATTTTAATCTGGAAATTTAAAATTTTGGTCACAAGAACTTTTAAAAATGGAGTATATATTTATCCTAACTTAGCCTGAGATTGGCTCGAGTTTTGTATATTCTGCTAGAGAAAGATGGAGTTCTAAGTATATTGATGAGTTTAGGGGTTCTTTTTATACGACCTGAGAATATAGACTTTGCCCATAAATAAGTACTTACTTTCTTATGAATAAAATTAATAAGAAAATACATGCCAGCTGTTCTATATGCACAAATATTTCTGTCTGGGACACATGTTATGTCTGATAGTTTAGTTAAGAAAGATTTTTCAACGTTTCATATTGATATTTTAGTGAAACAATAGAATACCTTTGAAAGTCGAAAAACTATATACAGTTAGTACTCAGTACTGTATGCTGGGTATCTGCTACTTTTAAGTCTCCTAGAGGCTAGTGGTTTGATAGTTTTATATATTACTATATTTATAATATTCTTTTTGCTTCTAATTTGTAGTTAGATGACCCTTATCCTGCTGAATCTAGTTTTTATTCTTCACTCATAAGTTGTAACATGAGGTTTGTTGTTGCTTCCTTTAAAAATGCATAATTCTAGTTGTTATTAGGAAATTAGTTGAAATTAGGAAACTGAGAGGAATATAAAATTATAGTGGTGTAAGAATTTTCATATAACTTGTTTGATCTTCTGAGCCAAGTGGAAAAAAGTCAGTAACCACTTCATAGATGTTGCATATTTGACTACGATTAATTTCTAGGTCATGGCTTCTGCATATGACACCTGATTAAGAATTCATGCTTATAATAGTTTAAATAATTAAATAGTATTTTTATATACCATTTATATAATGAAACATGAAACTGCTATATAAACTTTATATTTTGGCTTTCTGTCAAATACCCAAAATACCAGTCACATATACAATTAGTATATTTAATGGGTACCCACCTTGGTAAGAACCTTGGTCAAGGCAAAGGTTTTGCTCTTAAAGCACTTATGACATAGTAGGGGTAAGTAGACCAATCCTTGACCAAGTATATAATCTCAAAAGGACCAGGTTCTTGGTGGAGGTGTCGATCCCTGAAAGAAATATGTTTTGCTAAGTTTAAAGAGTAGGCTAGCCATGAGAAGGAACAACAAGCCAGCAAGATGCCTGTTCCAGGCAGAGGCAACAATAGGTTCTAATATAGTATGATCACTGCGGCAAGGAAGTGCCACGTGGCCAGTGATCCAGGGGGCCTGAAACACAGGAGGACCCACACAAATCTGTGAAATTGCTGGGACCCTATTGTAGACACAATATGAAATCAATTACAGGTATTTTAGCAGGAGAGACACAGAATTGCAATGGTATTTTTTGAAAGTGTTTGGTACAAAACGATAAAGGCAGTGCTGGAAGGAGCCAGACTAGAGGGAGAAAGACAATTAGGAAGAATTTTCAATAATACAAGCAAGAATATGCACACATATGTTTTCTCTCAAAATGAAGGAAGAGATTTCTGTTGTGTAATTTGTTTTTCTGTCCTTTTCAAAGGATTAAAATGACTTGTTTTACAAGGTAGCCATTTTTACTTTTCATTTTGAAATAAAAAATCCTATCTGATTATTTCAGTCCCACTACAGTTCCTGAACTACCCATAGATTTGGATTCAAACTTGAATTGTTCCTATTCTGTTAAAAAGAGATTTTTTTTTTCTAAACTGCTGAAACCAATGCGTTCTTAAGCCCAGAGGTCAAGGTGGAGCACCTGTGTATCTCACAGGGCTTTATGTACACGTGTGAACAAAATCCATAGTTAAACTGAGCTGATTAAGATCATTTAATCACTTATGGCTTTGGGTATAGTTCATTGGTAGAAAGCACTTGCCTAGTGTTGTTGACATCCTGGCCTCTGGGTTAAAAAAGACAAACCCCACATAAACAAACCTTAGACATTAAGTTAAAAAGATGCCTGATCTTCAATAAACATCTGAACTTCCTTAAATTATGTTTCAAGGGAATGAACATCTTAAAGAAATTCTTGTAGGACTTCTGTTGTAAGAAATGTACAGTTGTTCCCCACAGTGTGTGGAGAAGGGAAAGGTTTAAACCATGGATTCTGTTGCCATGCCTCTGCAGGTCCCGAAAACCAGTCTCCTAGTCTTGTCATCTAAATTTGTGGGTCTGCAGTATGCACTCCTAAATTTTCGTATCCTGAGTGTTTTCTTTGAGGAAAATAGCGATGTGTCTTAACGCTCTCTCCCTCTCCCCTCTTTCTTTCTCTCATAATTGTAAAGTTGAAGATGATCATTCTAGACAATCTTCACTTGTAGTCACGAAGAGAACCTAGTCTCACTTTGTTTCCTAAAGCATGGAACACTGTTTTTATTGTCTTATGACTTGGATCAAAATGTCAAAGCAATAGAGATTTAGTCTTTACTTTTATAAATTTGTTGTCTTAATTAGTAATTATATAATTATTTCCAGGAACTTTATAGAGATAATGGCTAAAATATTTTTCTCCATCTCTAAGGTTTGTTTTTCAGAACTAAACATTCTAATCATACTATTGTGGAACTCACCACTGACTGTGATCTACAGCACATATAGTACTTCCTTCTGACAGTAGAACATACTACTGTAAAGAACATGGGCAAATGCATATGTTTACCTACACAACAATTTAAGAGTTTTGTGGGGGTTTTTTCTTGATCTTACCGCAACAATACCTTTGAACTTCAATATAGTAACATCTGGAGTCAGGTTAAAAGTAGCCATAGGGTGAAGGTCTTTTGGTTTGGAAAGGAGCCGTCTTCATAGGAGGAAGAGCCCAGCCCATGTGCTAATGCTCCAGGGTATTTACACAGTGAGCAGACCATTATTCATGACCTGACATTCTGCTCTGTTAATTGTTAGCTTTCATTTTAAACAACTGTCAGCTAGGTTGCATAGGGAGATGAGTTATTTGAAATTGAATTGCATTTCTATTTTGAGTTATAGTAGAAAAATTTGTGTGTCTTTAATTAATGTTGATAGCTTTTGTCTGAATCTAGGGAGACAAACACTTGTAATCAAAGACTATAAAAAAGAAATTTGCTCAAAGAAGTACTTTGTCTAGTTTTACAATACAGGAGAATTTTTTTCTTTTGATTGTTCTTGGGTCTGGAAAGAAAGATGTGTTTGTTGTATGTAGGGTGGCTTTGTGCCTATATGTCCTTAGTGGTACTAGCATTGGGAAAGCACGCTGAAAGGTAGTTTAATTATGGGAGCAAGTGAACGAGCGGATTTGTTTTGTAGCACTGGAAGGGAATGAAGCCAGAAGGCAGTCTGCTGACCAGCCAACCCTTGTGTTTCTCTTTTGTGTGTTCTACAGTCATCTCAACTCGAACTCCACCTCCGCCCTCACCGCTGCCATTTCCGACGCAAGCTATCCTTCCTCCAGCCCCATCAAGCTACTTTTCTCATCCAACAATCAGATACCCGCCCCACCTGAATCCTCAGGATACTCTGAAGAACTACGTCCCTTCTTATGACCCATCCAGTCCTCAAACCAGCCAGGTAAAAATAAGAGAAAACAAAAGAAATGCAGTGCCCGAGGGGAGTGGGACGGGCCTAGTTGTCAGGATCGAGGTTAGTCAGAGAGTACGCCCGAAACATCAAGCCTTGCAGTCTGTCTTCAGAAAGTTTCCTGGTGACTCAATAAGTCTTTCTTATTTAAGGTGACTGAATGACAGGTAGGAAGGGTGTTGCCCCAGAGGGATACATTTGTAAAGATGTTTTGGTTTTTATGTTTTTGGATTTTCATTGATTGAAAGAAAGTTTATGCAGAATGTTCAATGCCAAAACCACTCTAAGCTGGAGTTCACACCTCTGAAATACCTGGTTTGACATAGAGACAAAGTGCTTATTGCAGGCAGGAGCAAGGTATGCGCTAAAATAAACACCCACGGAAGAACTTACAGCTGTATTTATAGGCCAGTTATTCGGCATTAAAATCAGCTTTGGTAATGTAAACATTTTCAGCAGCCTTTGATGACTCCTGACTCTTTGCAGAGACATGACTTACACTTAATAATGAATGGCATTTCCAGCTCTTTCTGTCTCTGTCTCTCTGTTTCTATCTATCTGTCTGTCTGTCTGTCTGTCTGTCTCTCATCTGTCATCTATCTCAGTCTCAGCATCTCTTCAGGGATTCGTTGTATAAGTGCAGTAACTCTTGCGCATCCTCCTCACTCTGGACCATGGTTTCTTCTGGTGAGAGGTCACTACACAGGGGTTTCTCACAGGAGAATTTTGCACAGCCAGCTAGACAGTCTTTGTGCCAATATAGACTCAATAATAGTGAGTCTATCAGTAGTTACAGTAATCAGGTGTCTAATGTAATTTTGATCTTATGGTCCAGTATCAGACTTTGCTGTTTTATCTCAAAAACCCCTGTCCACTTCTAAGAACTTTTTAAGACTTTGGGGAATTTATGCAATGTTTATGATACCGCTGTTAAGTTGTGCTAAAATTAGAGCATATAGGTATATGCATATCAATTGTAAAGGTTTTTGTGAGCACTTTTGTGTTACTTTGTTAAATGAAGCACAGTGGTCCTTTCTGGATGTTTTGTTTTAAACATACTGTACTGTACCTCTTGTGTGGCTTAGAAAGTTACCTTTGCTTTTAGTTTCACTAACTAATATATGAAACTAAATATTAACAATTGAGAGTTAAACATCTATTTGTGCTATAGAAAAAAATGCCCATGTGGTATGATGACGAGTAAGGAGCAAGAGCTTAGGATACCAGTTTAGAAATGAAATTTGCTCTCTGAGTATCAAGTCAAAACTCTCTGTTCCATAGAGTATTTTGCTAGACTCATCTGGGAACCGTGCACACAAGGTCTGATTTTAATTTGTGTAGAATTTCCATGAATAACAAAGTCTAATTAAGACATCCATTAAAAGTCCTTAACGTTAATTCAGTGTGGAAAATCTTAGAGTTCCATTGGATTTTTTTTTTTAAACTGATGTCTTAATTAGGCACTGTTAAGGGGAAAATTATGCAAATTAAAATCAGGCCTTAGTGTTACGCATTTCTTTAATTATTCAGTGCTTGTTTTGCATATATTTCGATTTCTTTATAAGTTAAAAGTGCACATTAGGTGATAATCTGCCTCTTTTGGTCACAGTTTCTCCTGTATGTTTTCAAAGTAAGCGTCCAGCTTCTAAAGGAGCATCCTTCTCCCATCTGAGCTGAAAGGCAAAAGCCAAAAGAAAATTTCAGGATTGTATGTACTGGGAAGAGCATAGTAAATAAGACAGCCCATTGCCAGTGCCGTTCATCCTCAGACAAGATACCCTTTTCTGTATCCAGCAGCAGGTGGAAGGGCAGAGACTTTAGAACATAGCGCCACTCATTTCCTGGTGGAAAACTTGAAGTGTTGTTTGGCTCTGGTTTTAGAAATGTCTGCATGGAACTGGGTGCTCTCTTTTGTTCCCTTTCCTCCTGTTGAATGGGAGAATCCTGTCCATTCGTAGTCTTTCAATTCCTGTAGTCAGAGTGTACACTGCCCAAGCTTATCTTCTGTGGCAGTGTTTACCTGAGATTCCTGCCATTTGACTCCTGCTCCAGGTAGATAGGAACTGTTTTGGTGAACATTATGCAGAAACACTTTTGCCATTGACTGTACCACCAGCGCAAAAATGAGAACTTCCTTCTTTCAAGGACATACACAAAGCAGTCATTTATAATGTTCCCATAGCCAGAAGTTGATAATGCCTATTTTAAGAAACAAACTACCACTGACCTAGAAAGAAAAATGTGTCTTTATAGTGAATGGCAGAAATGGTGTTCTTTCTAGGAACTGTTGTATCTGCTTTGATGTTTAATTCCAAACTGAAAGCCCGTTAATTTGTATTGCAGAGTAGATCTGTCGCTCTGCACCTTCCCGTGCTAAAGATGGGGGGACTGACTGGTTCCCAAACCCTGTGGTCCTGGCTGCTGCTCCCCAGCTTCACCCAGCGTCAAGCTAATCTGGATTCTTAAGCAACTAAGATGCCTTCTCCTCCCCACAGCAGTTTGGAGATTGCTTTCATTACTACTGCTCCAGCTATAGTGAGACAGTCATGCTATTCAGTGGGATATTTTAAAAAAAATCTGGTTTAAAGATACAATTCTCCAGTTTATTTTCCTTATATATAGGTTTTCATCAAGAAAAAGTCCAGTTTATTTCCCTTATATATAGTTAAATGCATAATTAAAATTATCCATGATGAATAGTCAGGATGTTCAAAGTCAATTTTAAAAAAATAGAATAGAGGAACTAGTCCCTCTGTTACCTACCCAAAGACTCAATCCATGCCTCTGAGTCAAAATATTTAAGTACTGTAAGCTATCTTTCCCTAAAGAAATATTCAGTTATAATCTATATGTGGGTATTTAGATACATATTGTTTCACTGATCTCTTTGCTTTGGGAAGCTGGGATTATAAAAACCATTTATTTATGGAGAATACTTCCCAGAAAATTCTTAGAACGATCATGCAGTGAGTAATAGTTCTATGAGTATAACCAAAAATAGCCTTCTCTACCTGGAATAATGTTGTCCAGGCTTTCTCCAGGCAACGCACCCTTCGGGGTTTGCTCCTACCACAGTAACTATTTTTCTATCGAGTGGTCAAAACTCAAGTCATAGCCTCTTTCCTGAAACTGGACAGGGAGTTTTCTTCATTAACCCTTACAAACATCCATGCAACTCTTCGTGCACAGTGACTGAAGCGTAGCGAACAGCAACGCGCATTGCATGGTCCTCGCGTCCTCTCTGGTGCATCTTTGTCCCCTCCTGTGGCGATGTTTTATTCCTAAGCATAGTGCCTGTCTTCTGCAGTTTATAAATCTGTGTGTACCAGAAATCTTAGATGCCTTACATCTCATTCTATCTGCTTGTGGTAGCAAATTATTGAAAGTGAACTGGATACCCTAGAGTTGAAATTGCCTGGTATGTGTGTCTGCCGTGCCTGTGTACGAGCGAGAGCTAGAGTTTTATATGCAGAAGAATGGGCTATTGACTCTAAATGGAGGAAACTATATAGTGT
The DNA here is from genome assembly GCA_028555095.1 of Dicrostonyx torquatus. Lineage (NCBI taxonomy): Eukaryota > Metazoa > Chordata > Mammalia > Rodentia > Cricetidae > Dicrostonyx > Dicrostonyx torquatus. Next base: position 1,099,731 of record JAQHUG010000163.1, read on the forward strand.
GGAGTATGTTTCTCATCCTTGACATTTTTGTATCCCTGTATCAGTGACACCATTGTTTAGTCGGAAAACAGTGTACTGTGAGATAAACTGAGCATGAGCTGCGGAGCATAGGGTCGCTGGGTTCTTGTAGAGAATTCAGGAACTCCATTTTAGTGTGAGCTAGGCGTCAGTCTCACTCCATGTGGGTTTTCTGGCCTACTAATGAGAGAGTCAGGCCGGTTGATCTTGTAGGGGTATTGTAAAGAGGAAATCCCCTGTCCAAAGTGCACTGATGGTCCAAGCCTTCCTTTAAGTACTGTTGCTACTGCTTCTTACTACTAACCGTTGATTGGCCTCCAGCTCAGACTTGAGAGGGCCTGCATGGCGACTCTCCACCCTGTGCAGAATCCACGTGCGTGTACCGTGTGGAGCTGTGGGACAGGACGACTGCCTTTTGGATTGCTTCACCCGGCATTCTGTTTTTGTTTTGTAGCCTAACAGCAGTGGTCAAGTAGTAGGGAAAGTGCCTGGCCATTTCACTCCTGTCTTGGCACCCTCTCCCCATCCCAGTGCAGTGCGACCTGTGACCCTGACCATGACAGATACTAAACCCATCACTACATCCACTGAAGGTGAGGCAGCTTCACCTACAGCAACCAGTAAGTATTTCTGTAGGAAATGAGAAATGTCCATCGAAGGCACCATTGGATATATGATCCAAGGTGGAGAACACGGGGACTTTTCCGGCTACCTGAGCAGATGGAGATTTCTCATTTAAGTGGAGCTAGCAGGCATGGATGTGGTCCAGCTGTCACATGCTCTCTCTTATCAAATTTCCATTCGTGCATCATATTTGACAAGGGAGAAGCATGCTTTCTCTTTGAGTAAACAGCCCACAACAAAAGTAATAACCCATGCCTGCTTGTTCAAGGTAGACATTGAAATTACACTGATAACACAACACAGTATGCAAAGGGTTTCCATCACCAGAAGAGAGATTAGATAATTATCACTTATTGGAGCATTTCTAGAAATCAAACCCCTCCCCTAAGCGAACCGAATCAGTGCCTCTGCAAGATAATTACATGTTTACCTCACTGTAGGTTATGTCACTGTGAGACGCAGTCACACATTGTGCTGATCAGGCAGGGACACTGGGAAGTACAGGATTGGGTATGTGCAAGCTACCTACACTTCCATGATCTACAACCTTTTCTTTAAATCTCTCAGTTGTTTTGGTTATCACCTGACAATCATGGCCATAGCATTGGAAATGGTAGCATCCTTTTGTAGCACACATTCGTAAGTCAAATGGTTCCTCCAAGTTAGCGTATAGAACACTCAGAATCACATGAGGAATACGTTTTCATTTGGCTTCACCCAAACTACCAGCTTCTTAAAGGGCGCTGATGTGCACGGGTGGGCACCTGATGAAGTTTCATCTGGGAGGCACCGGCATGTTCCATCACCAGGATGTGTTTCTCCGATTCTGATGGTTTTTCTTGCAGAGAGCAAAGAAAACCTTTGTGCTCTGGAAATTCCCTCGTGGAATTACACCATCAGAGACATCATTGGCTCTCACTCTCTCTCTTCTCTCTCAACCATTGGAAAGACATTCTTTTTAAAAATAATTTCTAAAAACATATAAAGAAACCATCCAAGAAAAAAAAAGGGCAATACCTTAGATACACAGTGACTATTTAGCACTTACTGTGTCAGACTTCATGAGCCCTACAAAGCAGTAAGTCCAGAGAGGCTTAGAACGTACATGACTATTCAGTGATGCTTGGTAATCCGCTCACTGGCAAAGAGTCCTACCCTAGTGAGCACTTCCCTGAATTCACAAATCTGTGAGATTCCTCTTCTGCATGGTTTCTGTGCATATTAAAGTCACTGAGACACTACAATGCATGCTTTTACAGTGAGCATCACAGCCTCTTTGAGCTAAGACACACTTTAAATAAAAGCACATAAAATAGGGTCCTAAAAGGCAGTCAAAAACCTACTTCAGGATAAATGCTCAAAACCGAAGTTCCAGAAACTTCTGGCACCTACTTTTATGCTGACATCCGTGCATCCAGTTCAGGGGAGGATCCAGTGCAGATAACCACAGCCCTCTCACAGGTGGACCTTCAGTCTCTTTTATAATGAATTGCTTGTATACTCGGGCGGAGGTTGTTCAAAAAGAGACATGATTTGACTAATAAAATTTCTAAAATATTCTAAAGGAACATCTAGCTTATATAAAGATCGCTTCATTGGCTTTCCCCACTTCTACATAGAAATACTGAGTAACACAACTGATAATGTGAAACTGGACGTTGAATTTATACATCAGTAAGGTTAATAGAGACCAAGGAGGCCTCTCTTTAATGGCTGGAAAACAGACAAACAAACAGCCCAGACAGCTCCTCTCTTACTTCCCAGCCTGTGTATTGAGTTCTCAAGGCCTGGAGCTGAGTGGGGAATCCTGGCTGCTAATGGCATCCTTGCCTTATTTAGCAGGAATTAAAATATGACCTGTGAGCATCCTCAGTGTTTTAAAAACTTGACCTGAAAGTCTTCAAGTTCAAATGATGCATTTTAAAAGTGAACATGAAAAATTAATATATTGGTTTTTAAAAGCTACCTATTTAAAGTCGGTGTCTGAATTCCTAATTAATTATACTGGTTTTAATCTTTTCAGACCTCGTAGCGAAACATATGGTACAGACTCAGTTTTTCTGTTCAACCAGAGATAGAGACATAGGCTTGATTCTTTTTCTCCTTGTAAAAGGTAGATTTAAAAATGAGACTCTTTCTGCGGGAAGTTCACCCCACCAGAAAAGCACTTGTACAAAAAGCCATTGTAAACAGCAGATGCCCGCATCTACTCTACCTGGTGACCAAATATGTCACAGGTACCATCAGTTCCTCTCTGGCCAATCACAAGCAATTGATACCTGCTTTTACACTAACATAAAACGAAGGTTTTTGTTTTGTTTGTTGTTTTTGTTTCTTCCTTTGTTTGGTAAAAAAATGTTTCTACCAAGCTGGAGGACATTCCCCAGATTAGATAAAAGATGGAACTAAGTCATTCCATGTGATGTAATCCAACCGGCTCCTCTTTTAGAAAAGGATTAGTGGATTTACTATTATTATTTTTTTGTTGTTGGTTACACATTTAAGTAAAACATTTTTTCATCTCATACTCATCAAGCGCATCTGCTTAACCCCGTCCTTAACAGCTGTCAGTCATCTTCTGTCACATTTAGAATCACAGCAGCCATCACTGATTACTCCACTAGACGCAGGTCAAAGGAGTGTCTACGATAAAAGACTTGAGCGTAGCTGAGCCTCGACATCTCGACAGTGGTTCACTGCAGCACACAGTGAGGGTGCCCACACCAAAGCATAGCTTGTGGTTCATTGCATAGATTTTTTTTTCTTTAAGGGGGGGGGATAGTGGATTTGAATCAATCACCATTTCTTTTCTGTTGTTTGCTATTCACTCAGACAAAAGAGAAGAGAAATGGAGACACCTTTTCGGTAGTGACTCCCACTTCTCTGGGTTTCTTATACATGGACAGGGTGTTCATTCTGACAGTTCACAATTTTTATCTTTGTTTTTGTTCTTCCTTAATCAGCCTACACAGCCTCAGGCACATCTCAAGCCAATCGATATGTGGGACTAAACCCAAGAGACCCATCCTTCCTGCATCAGCAACAGGTGGGCACGTGTCACCCAGGTGGAATGGGGTAGCCATGCTTTGCTTCGGCGCTTCTCTCCATGTTGCCTCTCAGATCTGGATTCAGGATGGGGCTCACAGGGCTTCTGAGACCAAAGCTGATCATTTTGTTTTCCAAATTTTTTCCTTTGCTTCTCACCTGTCTGACGTTTCTGAAACTGGCTCACAGCCTCTTCCGTCTTCATAGCACGTAGTGACAGCACCCACAGACCCTGGGTTCCAGCCAGACAGTATTGTTCCGTCTCCCTGCATACTGAGGACTTACCAGCCAGTGTGGCTTTCAGGCGCTGACATGGAAAAGCCAGCTAGAGTCAGTACGTAATTTGTGTTTGGAACAGTTTTGTTTTCTCCAGATGTTTCACCCCTCCTTTATATTTTAGTCCAGGAGGAGGGCTTGTTGGAGAGCTGAGCTCACAGGCGAAACATTATTCCTACCCTAATACATTGCTTCACTGATTTCAGATGCAATGAAACACTTTTGGGGGGGGTGATTCTGCCTTCTTACATCATTTATGTTTCAAGTAGGATTTTAAATTTCACATCCCATTAATGCTGTAAATTTAATGCAAATGAAGTGTTTACACAAACTGTGAAAAACTACAGCCAGGATTAATGGTGGCTTATGAACAAATTAGCCACAGTCGAAAGCATGCACGGCACCAACAGAGAAATCCCATGATTCTAGTTGTGGGGTCACAGGAATACTTCTCCGCACTCCAGCCTTGAAGTGTATTTTATGAGGCATATGTTTGCTGCTCTTAAGTTTGGATACAGAGCAGTTCGAAGTGAACAGGATGTAAAACATGACCTAGCAAAAGTAGGCCACAGTACAGAAGACAGAGCTGGGAATCGACACCAAGTTGTCTCTGTGTTTATATGAGCTTTATATATGTATTAAGCATGCGGAGTTACTTGTGCCCACATACTCAGTTCTAGAACGGCCTCTCTGTTTTCCAGGCCTTCCCTGTCGCAGGCCAAGGTGATAGACTGTGTACAGTAAAGGTCACCACATGCGGAGTTCAGAGCGAACCATAAAGATGATAGCTCATTCAAGATACTTGACATTCTGCAAGGTTAAAATAACAACGCAGAACACAAGAGAACTGACTGAAGACATCTGTGTATAGTTATGGAAATACCAAATAATAATTAGTGGAATAATTCTCTGGAATGCTGGGTTTTTTTCACCTCTAAAATTACTATACTATGAATGTGTTACCACAATTGTGGTTCTATTTAACAAATATATGTGTTCTTTGTGTTTTTTAAAACATATGCAGGGTTTATAGGTTTTAGAAACTTGTTTTTTTTTTAAAAAATCATTATAAATTTTTTTCAGAAATATTTTTGTCACAGGACTTGCCATTATTCCTTATGACACCTCTCTAATTTGCAGTTAATTTTTAATTCAAAAAACATGCCTCCATTATTTAACCTTTTTAGCCCAAACACATTTAGAATATTATAACCAATCCCATCCATTGAGAAACAATTGTCCTCTTTGTCTTCGCCCAGGGCAGCTTGAGTTTGTATCAGTTAAGATTATTGTCAGGGTCTCCTGTAATCACAAGAGTGCACTCAGACCAAACTTACCTCTCTCTTAACATTATCTAGAGATGCATCAAGAAAGCTCAGCACAATGAACACGTGGACCTCAACTGCGGTCAGAAATCTGAGCATCTTTTAATCTGAGGAATGTTTATGACACTTTCTTGTAAACTCCGACATTTGTCATTTAAGTGGTCAGTTTTGAGTAAAGACCATTTACAATGTGAACACATTTTCCGAGTTCAAACATGGTTGCTGTCTCTGAAAATATGGCATGTATCAATCCTCGGAAGCAAAAAGCCGTATGCTCCACAGTTAAAAATTTTAAATACTGAGCAGTTAGATAGTTTATCTCTTACGTAATAAGATTTTCATTCGAAGAAACTCAGTTTGCCAAATTCATAATGAACTGTGATGTTGAGGCATGAAGGAAACATCATAAATGTGTATCATATGACGTACGCGTATCACTTAACTATGAAGGAAACATCATAAGTGTGTATCATATGATGTACGCGTATCACTTAACTATGAAGGAAACATCATAAGTGTGTATCATATGATGTACGCGTATCACTTAACTGAAGCACCAGTTAAAATCTATTCTTTACCTTTCAAATTAAGAACACCAGAGACAAAGCTGTATATCCACTATACAGGAACGGAGGGAGCGAAATAGTTTAAATGACTTCAGGAAAGGTTATTCTTCCTCCAGCAGAAACGGGATTGATTTACTGTGCTCTCTCATTACTCTATGAAGATTTAAAAGAGACCGCTCTTCTAAGGGCAGCTCCTAAATGCATTTGGTTTAAAGCACTCGATGATGAATGCAGAGGAAAATCGAGGGGTACATGAAATAAAAGTGATCAATCATTTTATATTAGCTAAGAGAAATTCAAAATTGGAAAGGCAGTGGCTTTAGTCTGGAGGGGCTTTTTAAACATTCCCCATAACCTTTCATATACATGACCCCTTCAAAATAAATATTGTCAGCAGGTACATTCTTACGTTCATGTGGGTTGTTTAGAAAGATTTATCCTTTCAGCTTATGAAAAATATCGATGTGCATTGCTGCATGCTATTTTTCCCTTAGAAAAGAATTTTAATGTAGCTCACATAAATTAAAGTTAACAATAAATTTGAGATTATTGGATATTTTTGACTGTCTTCTAATAACCTTCCTACAAAATGACATCACAGAAAGGCTTTCACTACAGCTGTTCCTCACACTAGTATTCCTACATGGAAATGTAAAATATTAAGGACATCCATACTGGCAGATTTGAACAGTGAGGTGTATGCTTTGATGCTTAGTGGCTTGTTCCACACAGCTATTGGCGGTCACACATTGTGAGCCCCTATTTTATGGCGATTACTCCTGACTAATGCCAGTTTCTAACCGTCTGGAAATATTAGTTGTTGTATTTGTTCTGCTGTTGGAATTTTACCTAAATATAAATGTGATCTTGCATTTAAATTTAAAAACTAAAGTCATTAATTATGGCAAATATTTCAGAAATGTTCACGTATAGCAGTTGCTACCTTGTTGTAAAGCCAGTCCTCCCTGCGAAGTATAATACTCAGCACATAGACGTGATCAGGACCTGCCTTTATATCTCCTATCATAGTTTTGGGCCTTGTTCAAAGACTGGCACTGGTCTGTCTGAGGAACCCTTGACTGACTTAATGCCTCCACTGGGGCTTCACTCTGTTTTTAACCTTGCTGTTGGAAAATGGCGCGGTGGCTTGAAGAATTCCGAGATCCTGCTTTAGCAGCCGGGGCTCTGCTCTGTCCTGCCAAGTGCCTTGTCCTCATTTGGAGCACTGTCAGAATGCTGAGGACATCTTCTCTGACTTCCCTGTGAAGAAGTCCTGAGCAGTGGAATCCTTTTCCCCTGCTTCCTGCCTTGCATGCGCCCTGAACACCTTCCTTTCTGTCGACACTGATGCAGCCCTATCTCCCAAACTTTATCTACTTGAAAGACAATGGGAGCTGTCTAGCAGAGTGTTAGGCTTTACTTAGAAGGAGTAGAAATTATTTTATAATCCAGTCTAACAATGTTAATGTAAATGGGTATTAAAAGAAAACTCAGTTAAATGAACACCAGTTCTTTATACGCTAAAGTTCAAAAGTTTACCATTTTGAGGACTTACTTGCTCTCACAGGAAGTTTAGTAATTAATAATAATGTAGCTTATTTATCATCAATTACAGTTTGGTAAAGCATTGCTTTCACAGCAGAAACCTTTAGTAATATACATCAATTTCACAAAATTGATTGTAAATTGGAGCTGTAAGTTTATAGCTAAGAAATCTCCTGTGTAGCCATAAGAGACTATACCATTCAAACCAGCCATTGCATTACACCCTGACCCTGGATACAGACTGGAGATTGTAGGGAGGGTGAAGGGGAAGTTGCTTTGCCTTCCTTAGATGAGGCAGGAAGTCAAGTACGCTCCTATTTGTCAGAAGTAAGGTTTGTTGTCACTTGTGTCTCAGGGCGATGTCCTGCCCAGGTGCTCTCTGTGACGAGCTCCCTTGGCTGACTGCCTTCCCCCTGCGTGGGATTTAGTGGCGCCTGAGCTTCCACAGTTACAGCTCCTGTGACTGTGCAACACCGCTATTTCAAGTTCAATTATTGGCTGGTTATGCTGAAATATTTTCAACACTTTTCTGGGTAGAATTTGAAAGCATTTTTCATTGCATTAATGATTTCTGTTACACAAAATAGCTCTTAAAGAAATTGCCTCTTTTTTTGTTTAACTAAGATATGAAGTGAAATCCTCTTATAATATTTGTCCTGGCAAATGACAAAGCCAAAGCTTGGAGCATAAAAACTATTGAAAAGCCAATCATTAGAAGCAGGCAATTGGAAAAGGACAGAAGTGGACTATCAGCAAGCTTCTCTGTAGAGCCAGGAAGCAGGCTATCAACACTCGGGCCATTCTTATTGTGACTGTTATCATAATTGACAGCATGACGCAAAAGCCTACCATGTGACTTCTGGGTAGATATGTAAATGGTAAGAGGTCACTTTTCACATATGCCTGCTGAAAAGGAAACACATTTGAAGGAAGTTTTAGTCAAACTAATGGCTATGCAAATGTTTAGCTTTGGGGCTAGTTTTGAAATTGAAAAAAGGAATCCTTCCATCATCTGCCTGTCTTTTATTATTAATTCCTTAATTCGCTCTTTCTGATTATCAAAGACAGGGCTCTAGATATACTACTCGAATTAATGTCAAAATAAAATTATGTTTAATTCATCCCTAAATTCCAATCAATAAAAACACAAATTGTCTTCTTTCCTGAAACAAGAGCTCTCAGAGGGAAAAATCCTTAAGACAATATTTACACACTTTTGAG
>JAQHUG010000163.1:1125087-1135087 GCA_028555095.1 Dicrostonyx torquatus
TATCTAGACAGTGTGGTATATCTACACAGTATGGTATATCTAGACAGTATGGTATATCTAGACAGTCTGGTGTATCTAGACAGTGTGGTGTATCTAGACAGTCTGGTATATCTAGACAGTATGGTGTATCTAGACAGTCTGGTCTATCTAGACAGTATGGTATATCTAGACAGTATGGTGTATCTAGACAGTATGGTGTATCTAGACAGTCTGGTCTATCTAGACAGTATGGTATATCTAGACAGTATGGTGTATCTAGACAGTATGGTATATCTAGACAGTATGGTGTATCTAGACAGTATGATGTATCTACACAGTGTGGTGTATCTAGACAGTATTGTGTATCTAGACAGTATGGTGTATCTAGATAGTGTGGTGTATCTAGACAGTATGGTGTATCTAGACAGTATGATGTATCTACACAGTGTGGTATATCTAGACAGTATGGTGTATCTAGACAGTGTGGTGTATCTAGACAGTATTGTGTATCTAGACAGTGTGGTGTATCTACACAGTGTGGTGTATCTACACAGTGTGGTGTATCTGTCTAGACAACATAATATATGTAGACAGTCTAATGTTTTCAGACATGTTTTCACTTTACTAGAGGAAATACTTTGCTGTATGTTTTGGAAGAAACACTAAAACCAGCATGTTAGTAATTTGTTAATAAAATTATTGTTGGCTTAAAGAACAATAAGTGATACCTGAAATTGGTGCAAAGGAGTTGGAGGTAAATTTTCATTTTATATGGTCTTTATGCTTCCTGTACCATTGTGTGTTTTATCACTCTTAACAAAATGGCCACTGGTATGGTTGGACTTTGTATAAATCTGCCTAACCTTTGTACTCTATTGCTTAGTATTTCTCAAGTTCCCAAGCTTCTTCAAAGAGTACCTACAATCTTTGAAGTGAATGGAGCATGTAAACCTAAATGGCCAATCTTATGATTCCCCTGGAAAGGATTAGTAAATTAGAACGCTGACATTATATGACCTAGCACAGTTAGAATGCCTAATAGTGAGCTGAGCATCGGTTAGTAATAAAGGATTGAGGCATTCTTCAAACAGCTCTCACTATTTTAGTGATCTAAGACTAACAGGTGAAGGTTTTTGCTTTTGTTCCATGTTTACTTGACACCCTGTAGTTCCGATTGGTTACTGTGCTAAAAGCCAACGAACCAATCACTTTGGGCCTTTAAGGCACAGTCACAGGATGAAATTTTTTTTTAAAATGACCATCAGATGTTGCTTTGGCATCCACTGCAAATTTTTTTCTCTTTCATTGAAAGATAAAGAATTTGTTTACTCCTTTAGTGGAACAACTATAGTTTATCCAGATTTAAGAACTATAAATTTTAAATGTACCATCTCCCAAACTCTATTGCTTTTCTCAAGTTGTTTGAGAGTTTCAAACCCATTCCCCCTTAGCTTTCACTATTATGTTACCTGGGAACTATTTTTGCTTCCTGAGAAGAGCGGTCTGGACAATTTGACATTGTTGCTCACTCAGTGCACAGGCCCCTTTGTTAGCATTGATGACATAGTTTATGTCATCAATAAACTATGACATAGTTATGACATAGTTTGAGTACCATATGGCAAATTCATTGTCTCCTAAAACAAATCCATTTGCCGTAAGAAAATTCTGTTCTAAAAGCTCTTGCCAAGATTGGACCTATATGACACTTTATAGGAAGGCAGATTATTATAGTGAAATGGCCATGGGACACAAACAGAAATGTTTATGTCTGAGGGCTATGTGGGAGAGATTGGCCTTCGTTGCTTTACCCATGAGAGGAGATACTAGTGACCATTTTAAGAACTAAATCACCAGACATGGCACCTTCTGTTCACCAGTATGGCTATCTAGAAATTTCTCCCCTTGTGTGCTAAATCTATGAATTGAGTCATTCAGAACTCTGGATCATTTCTAATTCAATTGCCAAGTCTTCCCCATTAGCCTGAAACAGTTTGTTAAATGATTCGTTGAGTTTCTTCAATAAAGACAAGAGACTCCAGTGTAAAATGAATGAGGACCGTCACTCCCTGACTACCTCCTAAGTCAAAGGGATTGGCTTGTGGCTTCCCTGTTGGTGAGAGTCAGTTTACACAAATGGTCACAGTAAGATGAATATATTTTCCAAGATATCTGAGATCCTTGTTTTTCAAATTTTAGCTTAGCTGTCGTGTGTTTTGTATATGATCTATCTCATCATGCATGCATCAAGATGAATTGTGTTTTGCTAATTTACGATGCTGCTGAAATCTTTTGGACGCTTTGACTCTTATTCTTCATACTTGTATCCTTTTCTTACTGCAAATGTTTTCTAAGTATATGTTCTCAGGTTTCAGTCAGATTCATCTTTAGCTTACCTAAAGGGGATTTGACATTGCAAAATCTAATGATAACAAATGAAGCAAGCTTGAAGCTACACATTGTTGCCTTTGAATGTTTTGGAAATCCTTTCAGCTATGTAGTGAAACTCTTACTAGTCAACGTATAGATTTTTTTAATTGAACATAAAATAATTCATATAATATTAAGTCCCCCATGAATGAAAAGCAAGACTTATTTTAGATGTACCCAATCTACCTATGTAAATGTGTGGGTGTGGATATTGACATCCACTTGGGAGCCACAGCGTGATGGTGCTTATGCATTTTCAGTGAAGAAGTATGAAAATTTAGGTGCTTTTTTTTTATTAAATGAACTAGTTCGGTTTAACATTTAACCTTGTTCTATAGTCATTGAGTTATTTCATCAGGATTGTTCCCCCTACGGGAACTGCTGTTAGAGCTCAAAAGAATGTCCTTATGGTTCTGAGCTTGACCTATGGATTGGTGATAAGAGGCTTGTAAAACCAGTATATGGGGTCTGCGTAGTGTTCCTGTTTGAGATTTACTTTCCCCTGAAGATTCATAAACAGTATCAACAAATATGCTGCACTCTGCAGTATTGGTATGGCCATCATGTAGGCCAGGAGATCAAAAAGATTAGGTAAGCATTTAAATAAAATTTGTTGCACATTATACAACATGAATCCTCTGTCTGTGATGAACAGCCATTTGTTCTGGATTCTTCTCTTTTCTCTAGGTATTTGGTATAGGTGCCATACTTATTTTTCAGTCCGTAAGACACTCTCTCCAAAAGCCTACAGTCTCTAGATGACTCTGTGGAGCTCATCTATTTGGGGATTCTTGTTGATTTCACAAGGTGACTTGTCGGTGATGCTGTATTTTATTGCCAAGGATTATCTGTTGAGCTAGACGTTTGCTTTTGACACACACTGCTTACTTTAGGTTAAAAACAATAGATGGCTATTTTGTCATTTGCCTTATTGTTAAGAAACAGTCTCATTTAAGGCAAGACTGTATAAGGAGAGATAAGACTGGGCCATTTTTCCCCAGTTCACCTTTCAGTCAGTCAGATAACTGCAGATAGCAGCTGGTTCTGCGGTGATGTAATAAGTGCTCTAACAGGACTCTGTGCAGAGTGCAGGGAAGCACAGTTGAGGTGAAAATAAGTTTCTTGGCACCTTATGTAACATTGTTCCAATCAATGCTACAGACTGCAGAAATAATTCTGACGATGTGTGTAGGAAGAGAGAAAATATGTGAAAAAGAGTCAGGTCTCTCAGAAAAGATTTCAGTAAAAATATGTCGTCTTTAGAGTTGGGGTAATCATCTAAGGAAGATATGTAGGTTTGTGTGTTATTTTTTTTTGCATAAACTCGGGGCAGAGCGTCTCGGTTTTCAACTCAGAGGTACTCAGATGACAAGTGCTTATAAACACAGGTGATCAAGGTCAGCATCTCTTTCAATTAGTTGGGTATGAGTTCAGCCCATTGATTTGTCTCAAATTTTGTAACACACCTCACCTGTCATATGCTAAGCAGTGTACTAAATGATTAGCAAAGTAAAAGGCAAGATTTGCTGCTGTTGACCTGGTTATTTAATCATAAAACCCTTGAGAAAAAGGTCACTGGTTTCTTTTCTGTTGACGCATTGCTGGGCAATATATACCTAGACAGGTAGAGATACGCCATATTGATATTGAGGTGTCTTCAGAGTGAAAAAAGGTCATGTGTCAGTCTTTTTAATTTAAAATTGTTTGTTTGTGTTAATTGTCATGTTTTTTATGCCTTTGAGAGTCAAACAGATAGGCATGTCTAGATCATTCACTACAGTAGTAAACCCCATCTCACCCACTGGTTCCAACAGTAGAGGATGCTAAATAAAATTTAAAACATGCACAGTAGGCCATGCCAGACATTGCTAAACTGGGGAGGGAGGGCAGAATTGTCTGTGTTATCTTTCATTGGTCCAGCAATGCAGCTGTTATGTGGCTGGCGTTACCGCCAAGTTGAGCGTCAATACAGATAATACAGTAGATTAGGTATAACCCAGAATGTCTGGGGTCGGGTGTTTTGTGGTGCTATCTGGCATTCCTTTTCTCCATATGAAACTTTTATGAGAAATTATGCCAGGAGCAACTAGAGACCTTTTTTTCAAACTTGTTTGTAAATCCCAAGGCCAGCAAAGGCTGCTGCACAGCTGACTGGCGAGAGACAGGAACGCTGACACAGGTCATTCCCCTTCGCCTTCGGGCCCCAAATGTGCCCTCATTTCTGGTGGAAAATGAGTGGAAAGGAAAGCTTTGGTTCTATCTAAAAGAAATTATAGAGAAGAGCAGGAAAACACCAGAGAACCCAGCAGCCCCCTGTGCTGCACCCTCCACGTGGGCTTCTGCATAGAATGCAACAAACTGTGCATTCGGGATAGACATTGCTTGGTTGACTAAAACTTTTCGATTATGTATGATGATGAGCTGTTTCAAATTGCCTAATATGTGGACCTGTCTGAAAATGTATTATTTTCTCATGAGAGAAAAGGATATGTGTTTCATTACAGTTTTGAATTCATGTAACCTAGTAGGCAGATAAATCCATCTTACCCAGAGTGTCTTCTGTATTAAGGGTTAAACACAATTAATATGTCTAGCAAACTACCATAGTCTGGTATCACCAGAACTTTTTGCTTTTCTTTTTCTTCATTTGAACAATAAAAAATCATTCTCCACTATTACATTGAAGTGGGTTGGATATTTGAAAAAGAATATCCTTAATTAGCTAGAGCTCAGCAGTTGTGAATGTATCCTATTTCATGTTTTTCTACATCTTAGGTCTTTTCATGAAAGCAAGAGATCGTATAGGTTACATATTTGTATGATGTATAAAATAGAAGCTATTGCCTGTACTGCATATATGTACTATATGTGTAATTTAGCACAGTTAATGCATGCTATTAAATTTTAAGCTTTATTACAATTTTAATTTAAAAAATTAAAATATAATTGTTGTAATTTGATGCACTTAGAATTTATGCTTCTAATATGACTGGAGATTTTAACACTGTGTTTCTCTTTTTTTTCTTCCCTCCCTCCTACCTTTCTCCTCCCAACAGTCCTGGTACCTGGGCTAGCTTGGTTCCTTTCCAAGTGTCAAATAGGACACCCATCTTACCGGCAAATGTCCAAAATTATGGTTTGAACATAATTGGAGAACCTTTCCTTCAAGCGGAGACAAGCAACTGAGGGGAAGGAAACACAACAATAGTCTAAGAAAATTAGGGGAAAAACACTCAAAGCAAAGGAAAAGAAGAAGACTGGAAGAAAGGGAGGAAGGAGCGAAGCTGAGGAAGGAAGACAGTGACCAGCATTACAGCACTTACAATCACTAGTTCCCTTAAGGTTGACGCTCTAACGACACGAAGGGTCGATGATATCTCACGATGCTAGACTGCAGCCCCCGCAACGTAGCCTTTGTTCCATGAAGTCCGCTGGGAAATAGATGTTCTGTCTCTATGACAATATATTTTAACTGACTTTCTAGATGCCTTAATATTTGCATGATAAGCTAGTTTTCTTGGTTAGTATTCTTGTTGTTTACGCATGGAGTCACTATTCCTGGTTATCCCACCAAGGCTAGGAGGCGGCATCAGAGGTGCTGGGGACAGAGCCATGAGCCAGCCATTTTATAAGCACTCTGATTTCTAAAAATTTAAAAAAAGTATATATATAAAATCTCTGTAGCCTTTAGTTATCCGTACAGATTTATTAAATTTTGGCCCTTAACCCAGTCTTTTCCAGTGTGTAACCCAGTTTGAAATCTTAAAAAAGGAAAAAAAATGAAAAATAGGAAAAAAAAAAAACAGTTTGAACTCAAAGGCTCTATGGAAGAAATGCCTCTATGTGGGTAAAGTGTTACCTCTGCATGCAACAGTAAAAATTAATATAATATTTTCCCCACAAAAGAAACACTTAACAGAGGCAAGTGCAATTTATAAATTTATATCTAAAGGGGAATTGTGATTATAAGTCCTTCAGCCCTTGGACTCTAAATTGAGGGGATTAAAAAGAATTTAAAATAATTTTGAGCGAATTTATTTTCCCCTCAGTTTTTGAGGGCATTTAAAAAAGGCATTAAATCAAGACAAATCATGTGCTTGAACGGAAAAAGAAATGAATGAAAACACAGCACTTAGGTTGGCTTAGCTGCAGCCTCCTCAGAGGTCGAATTATTTATTTAAAATTACTGGTTGCATCAAGAACCCATAGGGTGTACAAATGGTTCTATAAAATCTGCATCGTAGAGACAAAGAGGCAGGTAAATCCATGTCACAAGGGTAAAGCTCCCAGCTTACAGGCTGGGAACTAACGCCAAGGCATAGGGTAGGGAAACACGCTCTTCAGAGAAGCGCCATCGGGGTGCTGGCAACGTGCATGGTGCTTTCAGACATTAGCCTTGTTCAACACATCTCCCGTATTGACAGATCCATAGTGTGCATGGGCAGACACGTGTTGCCTCTATGTCTCTTAAAATTTTAATTAAAAGTACTCTTTCCAGTAATCCTAATTTGCACGAAGATATAATGTCCACATTACGTGCCTTGCCTTGAAATTTAAAAAAAAACAAAAGACAAAAAAAACACAAAAGTGACATCACTACACTTGTTTTGCTGCATTTATTATCGTTTTAAATCTTTACCATTTTTATGATGAAATATTTTGTACTCCAGACGAAGAACAATGTGTGACATCATGGATTTTTTAGACAGTTACACCTTTATCTCACATTTATAAAGCATATCATGGCTGTGTATAGTTGCCGCTTCAAAGTTGTAATCGACCAGCAATATTTTCAGTATTTTGGTGTTTTTTCTATTAACCTTTCATGTTTTTCATCTTCCAATTAATATTTGGGGGGAGGGGTTTCAAATTTATACGAATTATGCAATACCAAGTTTTGCCTATGTAGGTAGTGCTTTTAGCTGTATTGGTTATTATAGGTAAGTACACAGATTTGAAAAGAAATAATGTATGCTTTTTTTGTTTGTTTGTTTGTTTGTTTGTTTTAATTGACCAAAGTGGGTACTGCTATTTTTGCAGTGTGATGAGGTCCTTTTGTGTACTGAGAGATGGACAGGGGATTTTTTTAATATACATATCTATATATTCTGGGGGCGGGTGGGAGGATTTTTAACACTTTACAGTATGGCTGTGAAGCAGTACACCCTGAGATGGGCCTGGGTTGCAAAGCGACTGTTCTGCCTACTGTGACAACCTTCAGCTTACACAGGTTCCCCCCCCCCTCTGCGTTCCCAACCTGGGGTGCAAGCTGAGCTCATTTCTGGTTTTCAAGCTAAGAAAATGGGAAGAAAAAGCAAGCACAGCGAAGCCTCCTAGAGGCGGACTTAGACCTGCCCTGTCTTGTTTTAGTTGTGGTGGATAGTTTTTTCCTGAAAGTTCTGAATCCACAGTGGAAAGGGAGCCTGTCTCATATTTGGCAAAGACGTGTCTTGAAGTGCCCACGTAGCAGATGTTGGCTGTTTCACACTTCTGAGTTTAACACAGGAATAAGCTTTCTTCCACCAAACACATTCGCCCATCTGGAGGGAGGGCTCCCCTGTCCTTCCCAGCCCGTGTCATTTTATCAATGGCAAGGAGATGATGTTCCTGCGGCTTAGGACGTCGAGTGGATGGCAGTGCACCTGGGAGTTTGTTCCCTGACGTCCGGAAGGTTGGCCAGAGAGAGGGTGACTCTTACTGAATGTATTTGGACTGATAGATTAAGGTCAAAGTTCAGGTTTTAAAGAACGAAAAGAAGTAAATCCTTTTATTTTTACCTGCCCTTGTAAACTGAAAACTAGAGCAGAGAGAAATAGAGACTTTTAAGCAACTAATTTTCCTGTGGATGAATTAAACCTGTTTGATAGTGACGGGAGGGACTTCTTTTTAAGGGATGGTACTTCAAATATATATATATTTGAGTTAGTTTCCCCTGAGGGCTGGAGGTGAATGAAGAAGGCCAATTTTATTTTGTCTTCCCCAACCTGGTCCCATTGAGTGTATTCATTATTCCAAGATCTTTCAGAATTAGTGACACACACAGTAGGTTGTCATGAGGCTCTCCTGACCCCAGCCCCCATGGCACGGCCTAATAAAATAAACTGTCAACTGTACGCATAGCAGATGATTTACTAGTGAGTGCTGTAGAACGGTGCTCATGGGCCTGAGCATTGTATCTGACCAGTCCATTCGGTTTGATGTCTAGATGCTGCATAGCACAGCGGGGCAAGGAAGGCCCACTGCATCTGTGATACTTGCTCTGCAGATAGCCAATCCCCTCAGCCAAGCTCTTTATGTATTTCTGACCTATTTGGTGGAGAACGCAACCTTACAGGACACAGTATTCTTTCCAGGCAGACTCCTCTTCCTGTTGCCAGTGAATGAACAATTCTCGCTAAACAACATGGCACACTGTGGCATCCCTGCCTGCCTCTCGGGTACCGAGGCCTAGAGCAAGTGTTCCTTCTTTTCCTAAATAATTTTTCTTCTTTTCCTTTTGAGATAAACTTATTAAAAAGCACTACTATAGATAATCTCAAATCCACTTTTAGCCTCCTATTTTTTTTAAAAAAAAAAAAAACCAGGAAGTATATTCTGACGAAGGGCCCCATTTTTGCAGGTCTTGCACGCCCCTTCCTTACCCAGACTGCAGAGCTCCAGGATGGTGACGGTCACCCAAGGGCATCTGTAGGGGGTGGTGTCTCCAGCCTTTGTCTATCGCTTTGCAGCCCACCACTCACAGTGCCTCTGAAGTGTGTTTCCCCAGAGTGACGTGAGCAGTCAAGGCTTGCCTAAGGAAAAAACCTGAGAGGCAGTGAAGGAGACTGTACATAAAGACATGGCAAAACCTTAATTATAGCAATATAGTTATCGGGTAATGTTCGGGTGGGCAGCTCCATTAACAAGTATGTGACTGAATCTGTGACGCTGTGAGTGGCGAGAAGAGCGAGGTCTTCGTAACGAACCGCCTACCTTGTAGACAGTAATTTGTACACTGTATAGTTTTGTTAAGAATTTTTTTTAAATTAAAATTCCCATGTTTGTAAAGCTAACTTTTTAACAATTATAATGGAACTGTGTGTTGTTTCCATTTTTAAAGTAAGCAAGAATATTCCTTGTTTAGAGGCTGGACTTGAGTTAAAACTCTCCAGGCTCTTAAGTTATGTATTAAAAAAAAAAAAAATCTGTCCATGTTAGGAGATGTTTCACAGATTCCTGTGCTTGAAAAGCATAGGACACTAATCCTTTAAAAAAAAGTGTAAATGGAGAAAAGTTATATTTTATGAAGGTTATTTTGTTGTATTTAGTATTGGAAAAGTTGGTTTTCAGAGCATTTCAGAATGTCGGAAGCACCGCTGTCCTTTATTAGTATATAAGGCCTTTAGCAAACATTTTTTTGTGTGTGATTATTCCATGATGGTATTTAAGGTTAAGTTTCACAGAGCATTCAGGATAGGCAGAAACAAAAAACAAAAACAAAAAAAAAGACAAACCTAGTGCTATGTCTCACATAATGTGTCCTCAGGGAGCAGAATCTTGGATTTGTCACTTGTAGCTTCATAAGGACTCAACGGAAGAGATTGCACGGGAA
>JAQHUG010000163.1:1137587-1258710 GCA_028555095.1 Dicrostonyx torquatus
TGATCTTTCTGAGTGATGTGCATAAATAAAATAAAAATGCAAGCTTCTTTGAAAAGAGAGACAAAATGCCTGGAATGTGAACGTCCTAACTGAAGACGTGCTGAGACACAGCTGAGGTTCTGATCGCTTCCTATTGCATCCATACCAGTGTTTTATGGTGTGTTCACACTACTGTGTGTAGGATTCCGTGGAAATCTCTACTTTGCTGACAGAAATGTGGCATCTTGGATGGACTATGCACGAGAGGCTAATTTTTTTTTTAAAGAAAAATGATGGGGTTTTTTTTTTGAAAATTTTGAGAATATCACCACTGACACTTTTATCAAATTACCTATAGAGAGAATTTTGCCTCTATAAAAGTGCTTGTCTTTGTTGGCACCAGTCAAAATTTAGAGGTAGAAAAGATTGCTGAGAGAAGGTGGCAAATACAGCCAGCTGGGCTACGCTCTTTGGACTTCATGTGTCTCATCTCAAATCCTAAAGAACAGATAGCAGTGCACAGTTTAATAACCGTTCTTTCCTTCAGTTCCCTTATCCATCAAGTTCCTTATGGATGAGAACACCTGTCTTTTTAGGAGGCTGAAGCAATAAATGCTATTTTGCATGTCCTTTGCACGGTACCTGGTAGGTGTTATAATGCAATATTATATACACATTAGTCAATAATGCAATATTATATACACATTAGTCAATAATGCAATATTATATACACATTAGTCAATAATGCAATACTATATACACATTAGTCAGTAATGCAATATTATATACACATTAGTCAGTAATGCAATATTATATACACATTAGTCAGTAATGCAATATTATATACACATTAGTATTGCAATATTATATACACATTAGTCAATAATGCAATATTATATACACATTAGTCAATAATGCAATATTATATACACATTAGTCAAGAAGGCATGGGTTAATTGATTTTATTTTTGCAATGGTGACAAAAGACATAAAGTGCTTTAATTGGCAGTTTTTATCTTATCGTGACTGGAAAATGATTGGATTCCCTCTAGTTGGAGGTCATTACTTTCTTTCATGGCTGGCTTTAACATTATGGCAGCCAGCAAGTCTCTCCTGCCAGACAGGCCGGCAGACTCCTTCAAGACCATGCCTTTAGTAGAAACCATATCTGCAGATGATCTTATACCTTCTGTAGGTTCTCTTCAGGTGATGTCAGTATTTTGCCGTCTCTGGGATAAGAGAAGAGCATTGATTTCTTAAAGTGTGTTACTTCTCTAAGTGGTATTCATTAAAGGAAACAGAACTCACAAAGAATAATAGTTTATGTAGAAAAAGTCCCAAGTCAGGAGCAGATGTAGCTGAGGATGAAGCGTAAGGCTAGGGTGTAGTGACTACTCCTTCCTCTGACAAGCTGGTAGGTGCCGTGTGTGCTCTCCCTATGGGACACCTCACTCTTTCCTCCTAAGGTGGGGACTAGACACAGATATGACTTCTGGAATTCACTGGGAAAGACTGGTGGAGAGCAAGAGCTGCCCGCTTGCCAGCTTTATCCAACAGTTAGCCACAGGATTTCTTACACGATTCAACAAGAGCTAAAGAAGTAAAACCGCCTCTGGTTTTAGGCCATGTCCTTGAGCGGAATCCCCATTTCTGTGTTGTCCCTTCTCACCCAGTTCCCTGGGTCCCACAGGCCGTCATGTTATCTTATCCTTAGATTGTGCGAATTACCCCTTCCACCTAGGATCGCCACATCTCAGGCTTATGATGTCTCTCGTTCCAAAGCAGCCCATTCCTCCACATGTACAAAATGTTCTTACGCAGTCTATACCACTGGATTCTGACCTAATCAAAATAACTCAGAGGAAGGCCTGAATTGTGTCTTAAATGGATAGTGGAAGTGAGAAAGTTACCTTTTCCAAGATGTAATTACTTAATATCTTTTGAAGGACAGATGGCTCTTCTGTAGGTCAATTTGTGTCTAAATCTTCCGTCACTCATTTTTTCTCATAGTAAAGGTCAGAAAGGCAAATGGACACAGGCCCCCATGGCCAGGGCAGGGAGCATACTCGGGTAAGCAAAGTTCTCAAACAAGAAGCGCGAGCTTACAGTGCCCTGGAAGGGACAGTCATGTGAACGGTGGCCAATGAGAGCTCTCTCTGGTTCATGAGTACAGTCTTTATGGGGCTCGATGCCGGCAGCGTAGCCCTTGAGGGAAATGTGTGGAGCGTGTATCATGAATAGCCAAGAGTACCATCGGGCCCCACCACTCATGCCTGCACCCTTTGCTCCGCAGCTGCGGTACACGAGGACTCTTCTCAGAAAGAGACCAGAATCCTGTGTCAAACCTACATGAACTACCATGGACGTTTCTCTCAGTTATTCTTACATTTTTGCCAAGTTCTGTTAGTATAAAACTAATGTGCTCTTTTTTATATTACTTGTCCAGAGAAGGAAATAAAAGAAATTACAGTAATTGAATCTTATTATGATAACCTAGTTAAAATTAAAAAAAAATTAGCCCAATAATCATTTAAACTAATTCCTGGTGTGTTTTGTGATAATAGCAAAAATATACAGCCTAGTGTTTTTAAGATTTAAATTATTCACCATTTTCAAATCCCCCTCTCAAGACTTACTAAGCAGAGGACACTGCAGGACTCAAGAGTGAGAGCTGGGCTGGGGGCTGGCTCAGCAGGGAAGTGTTTGCTGCACTCGCGGAGAACTTGTCCTGGATTCCCAGCACCTACAAGGTGGCTGGTCATTGTGTGTATCTCCATTCTCAAGGGATCAAACACCCTCTCTTGGCCCACAAGGCACACACATGGTGCACAGAATATAAGCAAAACACGCAATACACATGGTATATGTAAATACATAAATATATTTTCAAGTAGAATTGATATTTTTATACCAGAGGGCGTTTGGTTCCTGATTCATGGAAGATTTCATATAACCTGGAATGTTAAGAAAGGGCAGAACTTGGATTATTATATGGGTGTGTGCTCAGCCGTCCCATTAGCTAGGAACTTTTTTATTTTTGTGAAACCATGATGGACTATTTTATCATCTACCAGCTACTTGGTCAGATCATAGAGGGAAGATACAGAGAAGGACATCCTATCTTCTTTGTAAACAAAGATACTTGCCTCAAACTTGTTAAGAAGACAAGGATTGAAAGAGAAATAACGAACTCCTTAATTGTCATTATTTGGGGAAAGCCACAGAAACACTAGAATGTGATTGACTACCTTTAATGAGCTCAAACACTTCAGGTGTTAAATAGCCTGGAAAAAGCAAGAATTATATTAGCTTAGAAAAATAAAAAAAGATAATGATTGTAAATATTTAAAAGTAGTAAATAACATAAAAGAATTAAGATAATATTTTATTATAAACTTTTAATTTTACATTTTAGATGTTGTTTCTTGAGTCAGAAAAAAACACTTTAGGAACTCACCAGCTATAACTACATAAGACCTACCTAACAAGTCTTTGGGAAATAAAAATCACAGATTTATTTTGAAGCTTGACATAAATCTTGTACCAGAAAATACAGAAATGTTCCTGACTTTGTGAGAACAGGAACCTACTGGGTCTGGTAAGGTCCCACATGCGTTCCTAGAGTTGTCTGAAATTGACTCTGTTCTGCTTAAGATTGTATCCTAGCTGGGAGCATGGGCCTGGTACTGCTGAAGATCACGTGGGTCTCTGTGGCTTCCTTGCCTTTTCTCTCCTGGCATTGCTTCTGCAATACCATTCCCTCAGGCGGCCCCTCTGGCACAGTC
Organism: Dicrostonyx torquatus; assembly: GCA_028555095.1. NCBI lineage: Eukaryota > Metazoa > Chordata > Mammalia > Rodentia > Cricetidae > Dicrostonyx > Dicrostonyx torquatus. The sequence continues at coordinate 1,141,352 of JAQHUG010000163.1, forward strand.
CCTACCTAGCTTAAAAGAAGTTGGTGTGAAGTTAGTCAAATTCACAGCACATGTTAGACATCACCACCAAGCTACCAACCTCACAAACATTCTCTTAAGATTATTGAAGTTGTAGATGAAGATACATCTCAGCCGTTAAGAGCAGATGTGTTCTCACCAAGGACCCAAGTTTGGTCCTTAGCACCCACACACATGGTGACTCACAATCATCTATAACCCCAGTGTCAGGGATCCAATACCATCTCCTGATCTCCTCAAGCAACAGGCATACATGTGATGCACATACATGCAAGGGCCCAGATACACATCTTTTTACAGGTAATGAGGTCACCAAAAAGCAGATGGTGTTACCAAAAAAGGATGGTGGTGGTAGGAACTGTTTCAAATACCAGTGAGATGATTTTGTTGGCAGCTATGGAAGTGGATATACATTTGAAGGAGGGCCGTAGCTAAGCCTCGTAAACAGTCTCTTATGCAGGCATTGTGAGATTCATCAAAACTATGAAATGAGATACAGAAGCAGCCCCAGACGTGAACAATGAACAGCGGGAAATAGAGTGGGGAAATAGGATAAAGGGAGGGCTCTCATTAGGGTTGGAGAGGGAAGTAACTACAGAGGAAGGCAAAATAACAGTAAGGATGTCCAGAAAAGTCACGAAGAATTATTAATTACCTAAAAAAAACCCTATAATACTTGTAAGTCTTGTACTTACATATGTAATTTAAATGGAATCTTTACATCTAGGCTGACAATGCTCCTTACAAAAGCCAAGGCCCACTTAATAGAGATTCCAACACCAAGTATTGAGTTGTTGGTCAAATTGTACAAGAGACTCCCAGGACATTACAGCTATTGTTATTGCCCTGAGTTCCCCCTAAGAGGTGGAAGGTAAGTCCCTATTGCTGAAGACCACATGCACTTCAGACATTCTTCAGAAGATTCTTCTGGTCACACGAAGGCTTCTAAAGGAGGTAAGCAACCAACTGCCCTGCCCATCTGTGACACTTTAACCACAATTACCAGCATGGCATGATATAAGGTATGCATATACACTATAAGGGTGTATAGTGGCACGCATGCCTTGGTGGCAACCAACAGTTCTCTAACAGAACTTAAGTCCTGCTCAACAAGAAGTAATCCATGCCTTGTACTGGAAAGTTTCTAGGGCTAGTGAAGTCATGAATCTTGGAGGAGAACTTATAACTATTGCTTTACTAAACCAGCATAATCCACAACTACATTCTAAATCAGTGGTTCTCAATCTTCCTAATGCTGCAACCCTTTAATATAGCTCAGCTCCTCATGTTGTGGACCCCAACCAGAAAATTATTTTCATCAGTACTTCATAACTGTGATTTTGCTGCTATTATGAATTGTAATGTGAATATCTGGGTTTTCCAATGGTCTTAGGTGATCCCTGTGAATGGGTCTTTGGATGGCCAAAGGAGTTGTGACCCACAGGTTGGGAACCTCTGTTCTAAACATTTGTCTTTATACCCACAGATGAGTGTAGTCTTCACCACTCATCAAGGAAACTCCTCTTTAAGACAATTAGAGACCATCACAGAAAACCACAAGCAATCAAAATGCAGAGTTGTGGAGCCCAGCCCCAATGGATACATTAATAAAAGGACACGCCAAAGTGAACAGGCAAAAGAGGTCTCAACCCTACACAGAAAACTACAGACAACTAAGGAATACTGATAGTGGGAGAATTAGTCTTTCCCAGGGCAAAGCATACCAATTAGTTGTCTGATTCCAAATGGTCAACCCTGAAAACATACATACAAATAAAATAATACAGACTGGCAGGTTATATTGGGAAATATATATTATACATCTACAAGTGTGCTGTAATAATAATTCATGAAAAAGAGAGGCTATGGATTTGAAAGAGAACAAGTAGGATTTCAAGGAAGCAAACAGAAGGGGAAATTTATGTTATTTTCAAAATAAAAAGTATTTAAATAAACCAGAGATTGGAATCAGTTGGGTTGTCCTACTAGTACTAATACCTTGGCAGAGAAGACTTGCGTAGTTCTGTTCTTGCCAACCCACTAAGACCTGGTCCAGGGAAGTTATCAGGTGTCGTTACAATGATTTTATAGTTCTGAGGATGGTACAGGGGTATATCATGCCCCTATGAATACTAAAGAATCAAGAGGTCTCTGGGCAGAATTTTGGCATCTTGTACTCTACAGCAGGGGAATCAGACAGCCAACACTAACTCTGCCTGGTGTGGCTTTGTAGGTACCCAAGATTTGGGAGCAGTTTCACGTGGAGATGTTGGTGGTTAAGTATTGGCCAAGCAGTCTAATTATGATGAAAGTGGGCTTCCAGGCCTCAACAAGTTTCCATTCTCAGTGAGTGCCCCAAGCAGAAAGGCGGGGTGCTTGGTATGGGCTCATTGTTTGAGCCTGTGTGCAGGTGCCTGATAGGGAACAATGGACTTCATTGTGGTGGTACCTGGCCCTGTGCATGCCAAAGCCAACGCATATTGCTGAGGGCAGGTACGGAAGTCAGTGGTGATGCATAGCCAGGTGGATTCAGATCAAAATGGCCTCCGTAGGCTGACAGACTTCATTATGGCAGGTCAGAAAGCTATTTGCAGTGCTTCTGAAACTGGGCTATGAATTCAGCCAGGACCTTGGTTCAAAACCACTTATGCTACGGCAGATGCACCTGTTTTCTACTCCCACCAACGGAGACTTCTTTAGAGTATTGAGCGTGGAAAATTAAATGTATTTCTTTTTAAAGAAGATACACCTGAAGAATTACAAAATACGAAAAGGATCTTAGAAACTTACTTGTTTCATCGTAATATTTTTGCTTTGTTTTGCTTACTGAACAAAGGAAAGATAGTAAAATATATTGTGTGATTTAAAAAGAATATTCCTGTGATCTCTCAATGAGGAATTTTTTAAATGCCAGATTTCACAGGGGTAGATATCCTTGATAAGCACAATCTTTTCAATCAAAATTGTGCAGACAGTGGCCAGAGATATGAAAATACACACACACATAAATCAAAATTAAGTAGGAAAGGGTGTATGGGAAATATTGATGAACTTTCTGAAACCAGGCACCACACAAGCTTTCAATTCTTTCTTTTTTCTTTTTTTTTTTTTTCTCTTCATGGATTCCATCTTGTGGAAGACAGATAACTCACCTTTTTTTTTTTTTTTTTTTTGAACGGGAGCACAGATGACCAATTTTATTTTCTCAAAGAAGCTTACTGGCAGCAACTAGTGTCAGTGCCACTGTCTGCCCAGGGGACAAAGAGTTCGCCCCACTCACCCACAGGATGTGACTTCTTCTGATGCCCTTTCTGGTTGACCTGACTCTGACAGAAACTCTCTACAGAAATGGAGGCAAAAAAATGACTAATGACCAGCAGAATGCCAAGCTTTGTGCAGGAGTACTGAAATCCTGTAGGCTGCAAAACCGTCATATGTCAAGTGGGGACATCAAACCTCCTTTAAAGGCTTGGTGTGGGGGATAAAATGAGGTGGTGCTTTGTGCTCTGCTGGATTACCACTCCTGATACGTAACTGACCAGAGAGTATGCTCACTGTTGTGTTTCTGACACACGTCTTGACTCTCAACCTCTCTGGTACTGAAATTATGGATAGGCCTATGAGCCAAAGTTGCACTTCCTGTCCACAAAGAATGTGAAATTTCAAAGTGCACAAAAACACATATTTATTTCTTAAAAATCTCCAACCCCTGCCTGGGTTGCAGCACATTCTGGCCTTTGCTCCTCCAGCTCACCTCTCTGTTTTACCTAGGGTTGTATTTCTGTCTCTTGACCCAACAGGGGACAAGAAGGCTTGTGTTCCCCTTCTAGGTGTCTGCTACGGAGGCATCAGGCTTGTCATTACCTCCAGTTGATTCCAAAACCATCCCCAGAGCTTGGCTCACCAGCAAGAATGTGTACATTTACCAAGTAGAGAATCAATACAGACATCGTACTGGTCCTGAATAGCATCCCTTGGGAACATGTGACTAGCCCTGTTTGTGCTGGCTTCCATAGAACTCCTTTTAGCTGACACAGACCTAAGTGAATATCATGGGAAAGTCACCTGACCATTTACCTCCTGCAGTTGGCATTTGATTGTATCCAAGGCAAGGACTGAGAGTCTATGTGAAGATTTGGTCTCCTGAGAGGTATCATCTTGGAAGGAGAACAGCTTCTACTTGTTTGGCTAAGAGAAGAAGAAAATAGAGAAGGACTTAAATCCAACCTCAGGAATGAGGCATGCCCAGACAAAAAGGCAGGCTCACCACTTCTTGACTCAACTTGAACAACATATCTGGAGTAGGCTGCACGGGGCACGAGCTTATGGTCCGATTATGGGCACAATGAATGAAATCTTGGTCAGCACAGAGCAAAATCCAGCTTCTGTTTATCTTCTACATCTGTTTATTATTATTATAGTTATTCTACCTTTGTTTTATCACATACCCTCTCCTTCCTGTCCTTCCTTCCATTGACCTCACCAACTTCCAGGTTCTTGAAGTGGATGCTGTGAAATGAAACCAGAGGTCACTTCACTGCCTTTTCTGTCTAGACTTTCGTCATCTTGTAAGAGGTAGATGAGTTTGACAAAGAGCAAAGACAAGAGCAGGTCTTGCGGAGAGAAAATCCAAGCTCTGTCTAAGCCTATCAATTTACCTGGCCTTAGCTGAGCCCTTGGACAGCTCCTCAGCTCTTCCCCCACTGTGAGCATCCTCAGGGATTGGCACATTGGACCTTTGGTTTCTCAGGGTTCATTCACATCTATGCTTGGTTCCTTGACCCCAGTCAGTGGAACTTAAGGAACCTGTACACATGAAAATAGTGAATGAGCAGTGAATCACTGCCCCCTCTGCTTCATCCTCACACACTCCCAGGGCATTTTCTCCAGAAGTTGACTTGATTTTAATTACAAGATAAGGGAAGACAATCCTGTAGGATTTAAGAATTAGTGGTTAGCAGTATGGCACAGAGGGACGTGGTCAAGGACCAGAACGATTAGTTGTTAGCCTTGCATTGTTTTGGACAAGTTACTCACCTATGATTTCAATGTCTCCTTCTACGGAGAAGAGATAATGCACGTCCTAAACAGGATATATGCAAAGCATCCAGCCTGGTTACACAAATTGCTGAGTGTTTTCATAGCCTTGAGCTAGCCACACCCAAGAATTCTAAGATGGGCACGGTGGTTAAGGAGGCCTAAAATAATTGGCTGCTTCTGAGGAAAGAATGAGGAAGAAAGGAGCAAAGTTAGTGAGCTGGTCCCCTGCCTGTACTCAGGATCAAGGGGTGACTGTCTTGGTCACCGGAACCCATAACGTTTCTTCTGAGAAAGGACGTCAGAGGCTCAGTGGCAAGTCTCTTGATGATGAATCAGCAGCATTGGCTCCCTGCAAATGATGCTCATGACTCTCTTGTTGAGGAGTTATTGAATCCCCTGGTGGCCCCATTCTCCACAGGCCACCATTTTCTTTCTACTCAGCGATTCCCAGCCAGTGCAGTACATTAGAATCATCTGGGGGCGTGGGTGGCCTGGGGAGAGGCCGCCCTGCAGTCAAGAGTTGAGAATCCCGCCATTCAATGCCTGAGCCTGTGGGCCTTCTTTCCTCTGCTCCTCAACTTGAGTTTAGGGAGCACCATTCTTCCCATATGGATTCCTAGTGATTTTTGGAGCTTAATGGAATTGTCTGTGTTGCTTAATTTGTCTTGTACTTTAAAACCTTTTATTTATTTATTGTAAAATTGATTCTAATAGCATATTGGAATATTACCCAAGCAATCTATGGTATATTACTCAAGCAATATATGCCTAGCTTTCCAATTTAAAATAAGGAGGAGGAGGAGGAGGAGGAGGAGGAGGAGGAGGAGGAGGAGGAGAAGAAGAAGAAGAAGAAGAAGAAGAAGAAGAAGAAGAAGAAGAAGAAGAAGAAGAAGAAGAAGAAGAAGAAGAAGAAGAAGAAGAAGAAGAAGAAGAAAGATTCACTATTTGAGTTTCTTTCTGGAACACCATGAGAAAATAACCCAGAAACTCATTAATGATAATTTGCCTAAATCATATTTGAATATTTCATGCCCGCTTTCACATTAGTATCTTGTTGGGTTTTAGTTAGATCCACATCTTGTGTGAGCAGGGGAACTTGTCCAGCGTGTGTCACACACAAAGCCACATTGTGGGGATCCCAGGTCATTTCCAAACCCTGGCTCTGATGCTTCGAGCCAGGCAGGTGCGAGTCTCTCCTACAGATGCAGCTTTCTCGGAGTGTGGCTGGAATGGAAGCAGCTAACACATGCCAGTGGCCTGCACATTGCTCCTCTTCCTCTGTGTTTAGTAATAAAGTTCATTGGCGGAGAGACTAGAACGAACTCAACAAAGAAACGTGAGGCCTGGCAGAAGGCACAGCCTGGGGCCCTCATCTTTGAGACACGGGTCAGAGATGCTATTGGCAATTAAATCTTGGTTCTTTGGTTTTAGGGTATTCTTTTTCTTTTTAAAACAGAACAGTATTTTATAAGGAAATATTTTCAACACTGCAGATTTAAGACTGATTCCTTCACCATCACTCCCTAAATTTTACTGCGTGAGTCACTGATATCTTCTTCTATCTGCACATTCTCCTGTGGCTAGATTATTTTATCAGGTGTCGGATACCTGATGGTGAGACACCGTCTCATCATCTGTTGGTATTTTAGTGTCTATTCATAAGTGGTACACCTACAAAGGAAAGGCTCTGGGAAGCCTGAGACCACAGGTAAATCTTAGGACACCTTAGACTGAAGCTCAATAGGATACATTGTTTCCTGGGCTCCAGGACCTCACTGCGTAGTTCCCGGGTGCAATACCCATTTCCAGACACAGACCTTGCTTCAACTCTGCATCCCTCCGTGAATTCACACAGCACGTCATAACCGTGTACTGCACACTGATAGTGCAAGGTGTGAAAATGGACTGGGAATCTGAAAATTTGCTCGAAATTTCTTCTCACGGTATACCAAGTTGGATATGCTCAATTTATTAGTATCTGATGGGATTTAGGTCATTTTAATGCTTTAATAACAGATAATAAAGATTTCCTATGAAGCACAGACCTAAAACTTCAGAGAAATTTATATATTTAGAGGAGAAAGTTGAAGGGAAAGCCAGTGTGAAATAGAATGCAAGTTTGTTTGGTATTCTTGTCTTTTTCTTCTTCTACATGTAGAATTTCCTTCTAAATTTTAGAAATCTATCATTAGAATTTTAAATTTTTATTTCTTTTGTGAATGTACATGGGTGATTTGTCTGCCTGCATAAATGTGCAACACAGGGATGCCTGGAGCCTGCAGAAGTCAGAAGAGGGTGTCAGATACCCTGGAACTGGAGTTACAGATGGCTGTGTGTCATCTTGTGGGTACTGGGAATTAAACCCAGGTCCTCTGCAAGAGCAGCCAGTGAGTCATCTATCCGGCCTCTCATTGGACTTTCATATAATATTGTTTTGTGAGAGTCTCATGAACACAAGAGAACACCCTGTGAAGACAAAGCTGGTTTTATTAATCTGATTACTATTGGGACCTCTGTAACAACATGCAGTCCGTCTTCACTGATGGCCATTGGAACAACACGGTTCTGGAGATTCATATCTGGTTGAGCTACGGGGCTTAACTCACAGGCACACTTAAGAAAATGATTAAGCAACACTACAGTTTAACACCACAGCATAAAGCAAGGAACTAAGTAAAACGACGCAAAAGTCCTGTTAGGGCAACTAAATTCGGATGACGCAGAGAGGATGGAAGGGCATCTGGCGTGAGGGAAGCCTCTAGTGAGAGCGAGGATTCGAACCAGCTCTTAAGAACACGCAATATTTCACCATGTGTTACAAGAAAGCAGGGGCCTTCCCAGTAGGGTCAGGAAGTGATGTGCGGCTCTGAAGGATGCAAGTGGCCTTGTGCTCTGGGGACACTATACGCCGAAGTAGTGACTTTGGGAAGCACTGAAACTAATAGTTTAGGTAAGTGCAGGAGCTGCTTGGCAGAATGTATCTTCAAAGCTTGATTATCAGTATGAAAGCCATTTCTTTCCCTTCTGTCTCCTCTGCGATTCCCCAGGCCCACTGTTTTCCAAGCTGTCTTTAAATTCTTCGTAGGTTCATAAAAGTGGAAACAGGGGTGCCACTGGCTACTGCAGTGAACTCAAATTACACATTGTCTATGAGGTTAGAGCTGACTTCGCATCAAAGGGTCCCTTTCTTAGTTATGGCTCGCCAATAAAAGCCCCTGGCTGCAGGTTTGGGTGAAGTCCTCCTCTCAAAGAGCAAAGGAGTTATAATATGTCTTCGATGGGAAAAGCCTCGGGTTTGGACACTGTCCGTTAGAAGCTTTGAATGACACTTGCTCTTTTTGGTTTAACTCCCAGAATGTTTTGTGCATCTGTATCTTAGTGTAGAGTACAGCCTACAAGGGAAACTTGGAACTATTTCCAGGTAAATTCTAATCTGCCTGTCCAGCATCATCACTACAGGCTGCTATGTTCCTTCCTAGTGGAGGTGCACACTAATATCTAAACGCCTCTGGTACTCAGCTAAGCACGTAGGCTTGCCGGCCTTTCTGCTTGTGGCTCTCATTAGGGATTTCTGCGATCCACCTGATCTCCTCTAGTTGCCAGTACCTCATTGAGCAGATTTGCTAAGCCCAGCTTCCTGACGCCACGGTTTAGAGCCCTCGGGGAAACACTCTCAATGTTTTCCCCCACCCTGTTCATCGCCCAACTCCAGAACTTCAAAAACCACGCAGTGTTCGAGTTTGCTGCTTTCTGTAACTGACACATATTCCAGTGTGTTCAGCGCACACTTCCTATGTTTCCTCGTGGCTTTGGCAAGTCCTAATGGAAGCCAAGTGGTTTTACGCCTTTCAGACTAGACTACCTAAGGGAGCAGATACAAAAGCTAAGCAGGTATGAATGTCAGTTACTGTGACAATTGTACGGCAGGCCCCAAACTGATCTCACAGTTAGCTGTGAGCCTTCAATGGACTTCTCATATACAATAATTCCTTCTTGGAAATGGTTTGAATTTGAACTTTGTCTAATTGAGTGGACTCGGGAATACAGCATCGGTGACAACACATACTCTGCACTGTTTCTTGTAGAGTGTGGGGCACATATAAATGATTCTCTTTGGATAACTGCCCGTGTGCTTTACTGTTCATGTGCACTTTCCCAACGTTCAGAGCTGGAAAAACATTAAAAAGTCAGGAAATCTCTCCTGAGCAAGCTTTCTTGGGCAGATTTCTGGCGGATAATGTTTCCTGTTACATAGGAAATGCTTTTAAGCTTAGCTTCATTTATAGTACTTTGGCTTGCCCAGAGTCTAAGCTATGAATTTTGCTTGGTTGCTGGTAACAGCTATTGAAAAACAAACCAAGCAGCCACCACAGTATCAAACACAAGGACGCAGTAGGGGGTTGCTTGTCCATTTTCGAAAGGACATTTGGAGAGAAGATCCCAGGATGGTATGGAAGATCATAGACTTTTGTTAAGATCAATGTTAAAAAAAGACTAATGTTAAGATCAAAGACTTTTGAGGCTTAAGTTTCAGACTTCGCCATTCACAGAAGGTAGCTTATCCCAGTGCTCTCAAGACGAGATCCACACTGCAATAATATCAATATTCAGACAGTATAATCCAAAGGGCACAATAGGTGTGCCCACTCTTGTCTTAGGGGTCCTTCTCTGTAGTTTCTGCTCACAGCCTTTTTAATCATGACACTGTCACATAGCATCTAGCTCTGATCTTCGAGAAAGATGGATGCATATCTAAATGGGACCATTTTATTCTTAGATAAAATCGTTATTCGTATAGAGAAAATGGCACTGGGTGGGAAAGTAGCAACCCAGAGGCATCTGTCTTTTATCCTAATTACATGTTGTAGTTACTTTTAAAGCAGTTATTTGGGGGAAATATAAATGGTAGTTAATATGCTAGGTGTGGTGCTTTAATCCCAGCACTCAGGAGTCAGAGGTAGGCAGAGCTCTGTGAGTTCAAGGGCAGGCTGGTCTACTTAGAAAGTCATAGGCCAGCTAGGGATACATATGAGATGCAGTCTGTAAAAACAGTTAGCTTTCTAATTGCAAGCAGGTTTAAAATATTTCTAATAGTTAATATTCAATACTTGGACTCAGATCTATAACTGCATCTGAAGAAGCTTGCGTTGGTCTTTCTTTGGCTTCACTGTCCCCTATATCCTTATAGTCACAAATCAAAGTGACGTCACCATATTCAATTGTTTCTGATGTTCACTGACGGCATGCCATGGTGGAGGAGGGTAAATGGATGAAAACTATGGTGGCAAAGTCTAGGCTCCGATAGAAAGACAAAAATCATTACGTTGTTTTCCAACAATGGTCACCATGAACAGTGGAAAAGGTAGGATACCAAGCGCAGTGAATGCGGAGGGCTGTCTCTCTCCTCAGGGTTTTCTCTTATTTTTAGTTCTTTGATGTGAAATTATACCAGGAATTGGTATAAAAGAGATAAAAGCTGACTTCACCTTTGACTCATTCCCCATAGCCTTCATGATCCTTGGGGCATGTGACCTGGTTAGACCGTCAGAGGGAAGAGTTAAGAATCCCGTTTCACTAGAATTTGCTTTACCTCTGCCTCTAGCTGTTCCTGTGATGTTGGACAAGGTACTTGCCTTCTCTGGGTAGAAAGTTTCTGAGGTGGAAGCTAACAGTGTTGGGCTAGATCCCAGGACTTTTATTTAACTCTTGTGTAGGATGCCCTGCTTGCCAGTGTGTGCATGACGAGCCTCTAGCAACGAGTTTTCCTCTCATCATCCAAATGTCTGGAAACCAGCAACAAAGCACCAATATACAATGAAAACAAAACAGAATCTAGTCATTAAATGTAGATTTTTAGAAAATTGGAAAGCGTAGTCAAGTTTTTCCTTAAGCATTTTCTTACTCAAAGGAAAAGAGGCCGAAGGGAAGTCAGTGGAAGTCATATTGCTTAGTAGGTTTTATCACTGCAGTCTTTGTCGAGGGAGGCTGGGGACAACTATTTTAGCACATCAATTATCTACAAAGGGTTGCTCTGTCACATTCTATTTCATTTAAAGCTCTCAGCGTTCATTAGAGAATGTCTTATTCCCTCCATCACACAGGAGCCTGGACCAGAGGCTGGGTGCCATATGAAGAGCTCAAAATCCCAAACCCAGTAAAGCTTGGTCCTTCTCTGGGAGTCTTGGACCTGCCCTGGAAACCCAGTGTCCCCGTCTCATTACCAGTGCTCCCCAGTTTTTGCTTTTCAGTGCAACCAATTTGAGGAGATGCTTAAGCGTCATTTGAACTCACCTTCTTACCCCAGTTGACAGAGCTGTGGTGGGTTCACAGCACCTGCTTTTTCAGGTCACGACTCAAAGGACTTGTTCACGCAGCTTGCAAGTCATCACTTTGTCCCGAGTGGAGTAGTTATGTGCGTATTTGCCTTGCTCTTACTAGATTATGAGCTTTGCTTGGATGAGCACTGTGACGGGTTTGTTTTGGTATACTGGTATTTAAAAGGTGTTTTCCAAAAAGGCCTTTGCAGATTCAAAGTCATAAAGAATAATAAAGGAGAGGAAGAGAGAAAGAGAAAGGGAAATAGAGCGAGGCATGCTGAAGTAAGACCAAAAAAGACCATAATAGCACCCACAAAGAAGAAAAAGTCCCTTCCAAGGGAGACATCACAGGCATTTCAGGATTGTGCTGAGAACGACAGTCAGGAAGCGTCCCATCTCCTTGTGATGTTGTTCACTCTTTGCTAACTATTTTGTCTAAGAACTTCATTTGCCCTTATCCTCCATCGCTGGACCTGGTCAACAATTCCTTTCTTCACTGCCCGAGAACAACAGTTGCTGGCACATGAAGAAGGGAAGAAACAGAGCAATGATGTGATGTCCCAAACCACAGCAGGAAGAGCAAGAGGAGAGGGCAGGCAGGCTAGCCTTTAGTACCGTGCCTCTCTCGAGGCGAAATGCGAAGTTACTCCAACACTCAATTAGCCATTTTTATTAAGTGTCCGAGTCTCCTTCATTTAACGGGTGTTTTACTTCTTTTATCTCAAGAAAGATGGCAGAAGTTTGTGTCTCTTGGCTTTGATCACATTATTTCTGGGTTTTGTTACTTAATAAGGCAGAAGTTTAAATTAACATCATTCTCCATTGCCTGCTTGGAGGTTAGTTGTACAGTATGGAGTGGATTTTGGCAATTTTTCAGTGGAAGAAAGAAAAGGAAACTCTGTTTGGGATCTGTCGGGGGAAGGAGAGGAAACCATTTACCTGGGGCTCTGGGGCTCCATCTGCTCTCCAGAAAAGATCCCAGAGTCAAATCAAGTCTGGTGTGGCACCAGCTCAGGGACAGGTAGACCTGGGCCAGTGCCAGCCCTGAGCCCTTGCCAGGGTAAAAAGGAAGGCTGGAGGACAAGCTCGGGCATTTATTCCTGTCTTCACAGCTGGGGTCAGATTTGTCAGACTGAACAAGGGCCACCTCTGCACGTCTCACTTAAAGCATGTCACCTACCTGGACGATGGTTGGGAGCCCATGCCCACAGGACGCACGTTTCTTTCTGTCTGTCCCTAGTCACTCACTGCAGGGAAAGCCTCCTGGCTCCCAAGAGCATGGCAATCCTTCCACGAACACATTTAGATGACTGTAGCGAAGGTCTGTTTCTTTATTAATTGGCTTCAGAGAAAACATTGCTTTCATTTAAACACTTTGAATACCTTTTCATGAGTCATAGGCTTGAGTCAAGTGTTATTAATTCAGGAATCAAAATGCCTTTTGTCCATATCAGATAAATGTTGCCATAGCAAGTATAGTGTAAACAGATCTGTTCAAGCCACAGCAGCATATAGCTCACACACAAAGGGAGTGCAGTTGCCTCCGAGAGAAGCCCGGGACTGAATTAAATGTTACTTCGTTGGCCTGGAGGACAGATCCGTGGTTCATGTACTGATGAATGGAACCTAGCGTCCACAGATGCCGGGGAGAAGGAAGCCGTTATCGTCGTGGGTTTTTATCAAATGTGTACAGTCAGTGAAACATCTGGCTTTAATCCTGATAGGAACTGTAGGATTTTGGCTCCTCTCTGGCCTTGCATATTTTCCATCTTCTGTATCAGCCCTGGTTGTCAGTGATTTGATGAAGTTAAATTGGCTGCACCAGAAAAATCACAGAATGCCCATTCCCCTCTTCTTGGCTTCCTCCTCTTTTGGAGCATGCAGAGTAACTTTGCAGTCACTAAGTTTAGGTCACGTGTCTCAGCATGTAAGAAGAAAGGGAAACAAGAGGAGAAGCCTACAGACCAGCGCCTTTTGTATCCGTCAATCAAAGGCTACAGAGTTAAACTGTGCTGGTGATGGCACCACACCAGTACCAGGGTTCATCAGTTTCCACAGCAAACAAAAACAAACAAACAAAAAACAAACACTATCCAGGGAAAAGCCCATGCCTCACATGAGTTTATAAGGGCCTTTTGATGGCAGCTTTCCCCAGAGAACCTTGTCAGTCTCACCAGTCCAGTGGATGGTGTCTGGCACAAGTGCCATTTGTGGCACAGAAAATGACAAGACCCACGTGAGGATGGAGACTGAACTCACACCTCATCGCATCCCGTAAAGAGCAACTTTTCAAGGTCAGGGTGTAGGTGAATGGAAGGAGCAGAGTTTGGCAGAGCCCTTTGCGTAGCCCTCGGCAGGCCATCCATCCAGCTGCCTTCCACTGAACGCCTGAACTCATGTGACAGAGAGTGCACACACACAATCTCCGACTCTAACGAGCACCTCTGAGCAGGCCCTTTCCGAGCAGCCCGGCTGCTTCGGGAGCTGCATCTTGTATTTGTTAAAAGATGCCCCACGACGTCCAAGAAGGAAAAATTGAAATTATTCTTATAAATCTATCAGTAACAGGAAAATAACCATAGAAAGGACCAAATTATTTTCCTCTGTATAAGGGAGTTTCTTCTGTACTTTGCCTAAATGTCAATGTGGGTGGGGCTTGTGCACCAAGATCCCCTGCATTGCTGTGACAGGTCCCTGAGGAAGAACAGCAGCTGACAAGCAAGGCTGGCTGCCTCGTTTGCCTGCTGAGATAGAAAGGGTTTTGCATTCTGGCCATCAGAGGTTCCTATAGTATCACAACGTGAGATCACCCAGTCTGGCCCTGTCCCCTAAAGATGAGGCCAAGGAGTTACAGAAGAATTGGGAGAATGCCTTAGTCAGGTAGGAGGGTACCCACAGATCCTACAAATGACAATGAGCGGCATTCCTAATACTCTCAGCTGGAGCTGTCTGGCCATTTAGATTTCCTTTGTTAAATATCTACCAGGGTGCTTGGTACCATTCTGTGTTTTAAAGAAAGGCAAATCAAGAGTCGGGCCAAGGAGACCATTTGGTAAACTGAGTACATCTGTTCCTCTTGTGGAAGATAAAGACCTTGCCCTACAAACAGAAGGACCTGAATTTGGATCCCTAGCTAGCATTCACATAAAAGCCTGGGACAGCCTTTAGCATCTGAAATCCCATAGTTTAGGCTGCAGAGAGACTCTGGTGTTCATTGGCCAACTGACCAGGCCAATCACTGAGTTTCAAGTGGAGCAGTGTTAAAGAAAACACCCAGCATCAACCTCTGGCCTACACAGACACACATACACGCACATACACACACGCACGCACACGTATACACACACAGACACCCATGCACGCACTCGCATACTCACACAGACACACATGCACACACGTACACACATGCACATACAGACGCAGGCACACACACACAGACACACACGCACGTGCGTTCATACACACACGCGTGCACACACATGTATTCTGAAGGGGATAGAGCAGCACCCTGGCTCTGAAGTGTAGTACTCCACTTGCCAATTGCCTTCCTCTCAACTCTATCCGAGCTTGCTTTTTACACCCTGCAGCTAAACTCTGTAAGTTTTCCAGCTTGGTTAGTATGTCACACAGAAATGAGCAGGACAAAAGACCGACCAAATTCACTTGTAAGATGTTTGAGTCCTTCTCTGCGGCCTGTGCCGTGACACAACTTGGAAGCTCATACTGCATCAGCCTTTAAGAGTCACCAAGAGTCCAATCTAACATGCCTTTCCCAGAGTCCTGCCTTAGCCCTAGCCCTACCCCAGCGGAACAGTCTAGGGAGCAGCGTTATGGACCGAAGGCGAGTCTTTACAAGAGGCAGACGATGAAATCTGGGCGCCAGTGTGTTCTTGTTAGGAGGTGAGGACTTTGGGAAATGAAAAAGCTTAGATGGGATCACAATGATTAGATCCACAAAGGAAGTTTAGTGCCCATATAAAGAGAGGCCGCAGTTTTCTCTCTGGGCTCCATGAGGACATTGTGAGAGGCCAGTCCGCCAGTCCTCACCAACACCCAGCCATACTCTGACCTTAATATTGGTTCCAGTCATGCTAAGACACACCCACCCTGCTCGTTTAAATAAAAATGCTCAAACTTAAATTAAATGGACTCCATGCCTCAATGAGACCTCCTCCCAACCCTCTCCAATCAGACACATCCAATCTTCCTTGTTATATCCTTTTATCTCATACAATTCGGTTTCTGCAGAGCCTACTAAGTGACTATTCATGGCGTGAATGCATAGTGGCCATAGCTTGAAACCTGGTGTCAAGGCCCAGAGCTTGGAGTACCACGCCCAGCGCCCAGCCTTGGTGGACCTGGAATGTTCCTATTGCCCTTCAGCAGCTCGCGGTGTTGCCCTCTGAAAGCTGGGGATTTGCCTTGAGTCATCTTTTATAAGGACACCAGGAAACAGCCTACCTTTATCCATCTGCGGCAGACACAGTCATTTCCACGTGTTCTTATCTTCCTAAACGTGGTAGCGGGAGGCAGACCTTCCCAGACACCCATGTCCGTTTGTTACCTTGCCTTTGTTGAGTACATCTTGTTACTTCTTCTTACATCATGTATTCTTGTTACTTCTCTGAAACTCTCAGAAGGAAGAAACTAGCCGATGCTTGGGGGCATTGGGCAGTACAATGTATTAGGTATGATTTCCCTTTTATCCCAGGTAAATGAAGAAGTCAGGGGCAGAGCCACGAGCTCTCACTCAGGTATTGGGCTTCCCAATTAGATTCTCAGCAGCAGAATCACCTTAGAATGTTCCAGTTTGATTTGGCACAATAGCAAGTCCGTCAGACCTATTTCCAAGCATTTCATCAAGATATTGGGTCAGACAACTCAAAAATAAACTTCCTTATTAGAACTCAAAGGTGGAAAAACACGGAGAAGGTGATCCCTGTGGGATTCTGATACAAGTGTTTCCTCCAGGAGCCAAGATTGTTTAAAAAACAAACAACTAAAACCCTAGACCAGAATTTAGCAAGTTTTGGCAAAACATGCAGATCCAAATGGAGTTATTTTTATAAAATTAAAAAAGAAGCCTTCTGTAAAAAGTTCTTTCTATTGTTCCATGCTTTATCAAATGCTGGAAGTTGAGATCTCTCTGATTCCCGAGCCTCCGTAGGGTACCATAATTTAATCTAGTTAGTGGCTCCAGACGCCGGTAACCACAGCCAGCCGTTATGGGCAGGGGTTTCAAACATATGGCCTGTGTATTGCACCCCCATTCCCTTCCCTCCATGAATTATTTTTATATCAGATGCCAACCTAGGCAATGCATGAATCCTGCCGCACACTGCCAGCCTGCTACCAGCCAGCCCTCGCCCATCCCCTCCCTGTCATACCACCCACCCTTCCATTCTCCTGGACCAGAATCTCACACTGAGCCCCTGCCAAGAACCAAGCAAGGTGGTTCGTGAAACCGGAGGCGTCTCTCTCTGTCTGTACCCCTCGCCTGCTGCCCAGGCACCATGGCCTGGCTAGCCACTGTGTTCGGTTTCTCCACAGCAGCTCTCTGCTGGGCTGCTGCTAAAGTCACACAGTGGCCTGCAGATCTGAGGAAAAAACAGATGTCCCAATAAATTTTTGTCAAAACGTAATTACCTCGGGATTAGAAAACCACATGGGGGTGGGGAGGGAAAGGAACAGATGTATTACCTTCAAATATGCAATCATTATTCTGCAGAAGTTTAAATAATCAAGAGGCTTAAATGATGGTAGCCAAGTGCCTTTTCTCCTCCCTCCACACCCCCCCCCCTTTATTCCCTCTTCACTTCCAGTTCTGGATGGTTCTGGGCGCCCTTCAAGCTTGTGCAGTATCAACGGAGCACTGAGCAGGACTGGGGCATGTTGCACAATCGTATCATCATGAATACTTTTTCATAAATAAATCTCAGCAAATATGACAGGCTATCTTTCCCTCAGGAACCTGGCCAAGTCTTTTCTTCCTCTGCAGCCGACAAAATATGATAAACTATGAATTTTCCCGGTAACCATAAAAGATCCATATTTTCATGATTCGAACTGTTAGGCGCAGGTCAAGGCTATATATCAAACTGGAAACCTTGCCCGAGAATCCTTTGCTGGTTTTCTGCCTTCACACTGTGCCTGGGGGAGGGGTGTGCTGGGAGCTGGTTGGAGGGTCTTTGTGTTACCTGCTAGCTATCTAGAGGAGTCTGAAGGCAAAATGCTTTTCTCTTTTAGGTATTCGCACAAGGGTCATTGTAAGGGGCTTGAATGGGTAGGGAGGATGCATCTTCAAGAAGTTCAAGTGGAAAGGGACTCCTGTTTCTGCAGCACGTTGGAAGACTCCCTTTTGGGTAGAGGTTGGTTATGGGTACTACTTATGTGACTGGTCCTCGGTCTAATTTCAAAATAACTCTACCTGGACTGAGAAATGTCGCAGGTGAATTAGTGAGAGGCAAGCAAGGAAAGGAGACCCTATCTCTCACAGGGGACGGCAAGACTTGACACCCAAAGCTGTCCTTTAACCTCTGCACACACCTGACATGTTACATGTGTGCACACACACACTTGAACACAGTAACTGAATGAATGAATGAAAAGCTACCACTCCTCTTTCCTCCCCTCTATAGTTTTGAGACAAGATCTCTGTACGTTGCTCAGCCTGGCTTCAAACTCAGCCTGGCTTCAAACTCAGCCTTCTTGCCTTCCCTTTCAACGTGCTAGGATTACAGGTGGGTGCCACCATGCCCGGGCTTTAGTTACCAGGGATCTACTAACTGTGAGTGTCTCTCTACTAAGTGATATCTATGTGTATATCCCCGATCTTGCTGCAGGGCTCGGACAGGAGGCATTTGCTCTTCCACTCTAGAGACGTGGTGATTAAGGCTCATTACATTAACTAACCCTTCATATTCACAAAGCTAGCATTAAAATTCAAATTTAAATCCACGTGTAAACAAAGATTTCACCTGTCCAGGGATCTATTATGTCTTGGGAATCTTTTCCTTTGCATGTAACAGTTGAATATGCCCTGGAAATGGCATCCTCCCAAATAAGAGCAGCCTGGGCTGTGACATCTTGGACATAATACATTTTTTCTTCATAAAGAAGTCATTTGTAATGAATATTTAAGGTCTTCTTTGCTGACAGTTGAAGTACTTCAGGCTAGCTTGCACTGACTTGAGCCCATTGCACTGAATTTAGAACTAATATGACCATTGGCATGAAAGAGTTAAAAAGGAAATCTCAGGCCAGGCAATGAGCGGAAGGTTGATTCCGGCAGGCTGGAGGGGGATATCTGATGGAGGGAGCCAGGCAGGAAACAGCCCTGGGAAAGAAATCCTGAATAATGGGGGTGTCTTCCTGACCATACTTGTCTTTTTTTTTTCCTCTGCCAAGCTTCAGGGAACTTTATAAAGCACTGTTTTTTTGCAGCCTGTGTAAGACCCTTGCAGAGAGAATGAGCAGACACTTTTCATCCCAGAAGAAAAAATTTCTGTAAAGAATCCTGTATCTTGTGGGTTTACAAATCAACAGACAGAAATTGTGAGGGGTAGCTTCAGAATTGGGGCTGCAAAGACTGACAACCCTGCAGTTGGTTGGCAGCCTCCGTTTCAAGAAAGGATGAATCCAGCCTGAGACTCCAGCAACATCAAGGTCATTTAAAGGGCAATGCCACTTAATCAAGAAGACAAAAAGGCAGGTGATGACAGAAACAGAACTGACTGCTCTAGACTCAGCTGTATGCTTGCAAGGTGTTTTTTTTCCTGTTTGTTTATGTAGAGCTCTCTGTATGTGGATAAAATGTCCAGCACTAAGAATTTATTAATCTAATCATGGGAATTAGAAATTATATAGGAAAAGGCAAAACAGTCACAACATTCTACACATGTGTTTTTGCCTGCCTCCTGCCATTGACAGACACCAGTACATTTCATTGGACTATGAGTGATGTGGGATTTCACTCTGTATGCTTTGATTACCATTAATGAATAAAGAAACTGCTTTGGACCAATAGCAGGGCAGAACTTAGGTAGGCAGGGAAGACAGAACTGAATGCTGGGAGAAAGAAGGGCAGAGTCAGAGAGACAAGGAGCCCCAGCCAGAGTCAGACATGCCGAAACTTTGCCAGTAAGCCACTGCCATGTGGCACTACACAGACTAATGGAAATAGGTTAAATTAAAATGTAAGAGCTAGCCAATAAGAAGTTGGAGCTAATAGATCAAGCAGTGTTTTAAATAATATAGTTTCTGTGTGATTATTTCCAGGCTAAGCAGCCAGGCAGCTGGGAAGAACAAGCAGCCCTCTCCAACATATGTGATCATATGATTATGTGATATATGATCAACTAATCAACTTGACTAGTTGATCACGTATGTAAACTGATTGCAAAGGTGGACAGAAAAGGAGACACTGATGTAAAATGTCATGACTGTGACCTCCAATAACCACCTGGTGACAGGCAAGCCTCAAGCATCTTTTCCATTTCCTCCAGGGAAAGACATCATGGGCTGAGATCTCTTGGTGTGAAGAAGTGGGTGTTTACACACAGATCTGCTCCCCACTCATATTTGGAAGTTCTGCATCACACTGTGATGAGATGTGGCGTGGGGCCTTTGGAGAGGTAGCCGGGTTTAAATGAAGTCATGAGGGAGAAGCCCCCTGGATGGGATCAAAGTCCTTGTAAGAAGAGGGAGAGAGACCAGAGCTCATTTCTATCATTTGAGGACATAGAAGAAAGGTGACTATGCCTATGTGTCACTGAAGGAGACAGTCATCATCAGACACAATCCTGCTGGCCTCTCGGCCTCAGCTTTGTAGTCTGCAGAAATACAGAATACATTCCTGTGGTTGAAGCCACCCAGCTCAAGTATTTTATGGTAGCCCAAGTAACCCATTTACAATGGAGAGAAACTTAATCCAGTAGTCTGAAGTTCTTTTGATTTTTATTTCCTATGTATATTTGGAATAAAACATTAACACACACTCCAAATCCCCTTTATTCAGAACACTATTTAGGGCATGGAGACATTAAATCATACTCCAGACCTCTGTTTGAGGACAGGAACATTTGAGGTCAAGCCAACTCTAGTTATACTGGCTAGCCTCCCCAAACACACGCTTACTCAGGTAAGGAAGGCTCAATGCCTGCTGCCTCTCCTCCAGTTTTGAAATTGCCATTTCAGGAAGGCAGACTTGAGTTTGAGGATGCAAGCAAAATGTTATAGCTTGAACCTAGACTGGAGCGCACAGGTTCATGATTTGGGGTCCACCTTTGTGGTGTTGGGGTGAATGCTGTAGAGCCTTTAGGAACTCGGTCTGCTTTCCAGAAGTAGGGTTCTAGGGCTGGACTTTCGAAGTTGTACCAGCCTCAGATTCTGACCTGCTGTCTCTGCTTCCCGATGCACAGGGATGTTTGGGCCATACGCTTGTCTTCTATGCCATGACGGATATAAATCGTGAAACCAGGAACTCAAATACACCTTTTTGCCCGCTAAGTTTGTTCTGTTGGGTATTTGGTCACAGTGATACATAAGTAACTAATGTACAAGGAAAAATTGATCTCTGAGTTACCATGATGACATGTTAATATTTAGATACGGAATGAAATCTACCAGCTACTTGGGAAACTTATCTTAAAAAAAAAATCTTTTAATGATTTCCTCCAACACAGTATTAATATTGCATTTTTCCTTAGAGATATAAAAGTTAAATATGAAGGATACATATTTACATAGTACTTCATTCTAGATTGCTGGAGAAGTTTTAAAATGGGGCATTAAAGCTAGTGGTCATTAAAATAATACGTTGGGCTTAATTTTCCATTTTAAAAATTTCCCCCTAAATCATGCTTCTTTGACACTCAAAAAAATCACCTTTGATTTTATTAGTTGAATATTATTTTGTGTTTCCATTAAATTTGTACCATACACTCAAATTCATATACACATATATGTATACACACATGTACACACAGACACATACACACACACTCCCGAAAACAACTTGTGGGTTCCTGAGAAGCTTCATCTTGGGAAGGCCCTCTTTCCTACCCTGAAGAAAACTCCTGATAATCAGTGTTTTGGGCCCATGTTTAGTTAGTTTGGAGAAATTTCTTTGACTACTCCAAAGTGCAGTAAGAAACTATGACCATGGTGTTGTTCATTCTTAAAATGGCCACACATCGGAGATGTGTGAGGGCTGACCACTGGGCATCATTTGTCTCCATTGCTTCTTGCTTTGAATCCATGTCTCTGCCCTTTCTCGCTCACAGAGGATAGGAAGATCAAAGGGGGGGGGACCTGCTTTAAGCCCATGATGGATTACTGCCTCTGGAGGGAACTGTAAGAAGGTAAAGTTTCTTGGAGCTTGAAAAGGCATAGAAGAAGGAGGAGGAGGAGGAGGAGGAAGAAGGAGAAGGAGAAGGAGAAGGAGAAGGAGAAGGAGAAGGAGAAGGAGAAGGTGGTAAAGCTTCAGCGCATCCAGGAAACAAACGACATTGCCACCTCTTTCTGAGTAAGCCCAAGGGGAAAGAAACTTTTTAGACAAAGATTTACTTGGCCAGTGCTTTGAAATATTTTCTGGCACATTCCCATCAAAGTTTAGTTCATATTGGGATTTTAAGACGAGATTTGATGGCACAAAATAGGTACCACCCTCTGGGGGCCGCTGTGCGTTTGCTTTGCTGTTTCTGGTACTAACATTGCGGTTGTAATCTTGGTCCAGCTATCTATTTATGCCAACATCCAGATAGCCTTTTAAATGTGGACTTTATAAAGCCAATAAAGGAGATATTTAGAAAATGACAGAAACTGTACCCTGCAATGTTCCTTAGCTAGAATTTATTGAACAAATAAAGAACCACACAATGAAAAAGATGTTCAACAGATCCTACTAATGATTTCCAGGACTTCCTGTCAGTTGGATGACAACCTTTAACTTCCCTACCAAGCGCGCTCTCCTTGTCTATGCTGCAGTGTGCACTTGTCTAGTGGTTCTAGTCAGGTTGAGTTTTATTTCTGCAGTTTCTGAAAGCTTGCATTTTATCTAAAGGGTCATTGTTTTGTGCGGAAGATGATCGTATTTGGAAAAGGCATACTGACACCAAGTAGTAAGGGGGAGATGAGAACTGTTCTCCTACACACCTCCACAGCCTCAAGAGGCAATGTGACTCATTCAGATCAAGCCAAGGTGAAGCCAGAAGAGCAACCCAGTGCCATGTAAGTGCCCAGGTATTGAGTCATCAATTGGGGGTGGAGCTTCAATTTTCTTGTCTTTGCTACTGTGTGTGTCCATGTGGAAAGACCTAAGCCAGATGGAATGTCGGGCCAGCACAAGGTGATAAGTGGTCCCAAGGACACCCCCATATCCACTGATGGGGAAACGATTAGCCAATCATCTCAAGTTGGGGTGTGGCCATTGGGACCCCAGGTAATGAAAACCGAGGGAACACAGGTGCGGGCTCTCTCCCTCTCTCCATGCGGCGTCCGGTGATCAGATAGGACTTCGGACTTCCCTGAATGCGTGAGTCCTGATTGCGTGAGTCTTCCCTCTTTTCATTTATTAAAAAATACCTTTCCCTATTGAGCTGGCTTGATTAATTATTGTGCCGATACAACTGGCGCCCATGTGGCTTTTATAGCCGAGTCTTTGCGCGTTCCCCGCTCCTGGCAACACCATTCTATTCCTGAGAGAATGTTAAACACCAGAGAAACACCAACTGGAGCCTTTCTTCTTGGTGGAACTGGCCTTTGGGCAAAAAAATGCCCATACCGCAACTACTGACAAAGATACAGAATATCCACAAATGGATAAAACAGAACTGTCGTATCCTGCCAAGACAGGGTAAAGATAGTTTTGAAAAGTTTCTTGCCTTTAAAAATGGTCCGTCAGTTACTCTAGGCCTTAGCCAAAGTTGGTCGCTTCAACATTGCAAATGAGACTTTGGGTGATTGCCCAGGTAGTCAGTCATCTTTGTCATTTGTTACACATTCTGGAAGTTTCTCAATTGTACTTCCTTTCCACTCAACTAATATTCTTTTCCTTCTTGGAACTTTGATGGAGTTGAAGATTGGATAATTGTAGTTACCTTCCTCACAATTTAGCTACGCTTAACTTCAGTACAATAGTTAGACTCCTTGAAAGAGAATGTTTAGTGGAACTTTTGTTATATGCTCCCTGCTTACTATTGTTTGTAATTTTGTATTTGGTGTCTGTTCCTATTGTATATTGCTGTGTTAGGTTTAGATCGATTTTGTTTAGACAAAAGGGAGAGATGATGGGGAAACGATTAGCCAATCACCTCAAGTTGGAGTGTGGTCATTGGGATCCCAGATAATGAAAACTGAGGGAACACAGGTGTGGGCTCTCTCCCTCTCTCCATGCGGCATCCGGTGATCAGATAGGACTTCGGACTTCCCTGGATGCATGAGTCCTGGTTGCATGAGTCTTCCCTCTTTTCATTTATTAAAAAATACGTTTTCCTATTGAGCTGGCTTGGTTAATTATTGTGTCGATACAATCCACTGCATGCTCTCTAAGAGTAAGAAATCCTTGTTGCAAAGAACTGAGATGTGGGGAGTTTAGTATCACAGAATAACCCGCCTTCTTTTGACTGATAAGACTTCTCTCAGATATGCTCTGCTCAGTCATGAGCCTCTTACCTTTCTGCTGCTGTGGCTCTCTGTTTTTTTTCAGCTTGCAAATCTTGGCTTGCTCCTGACATGGCCTTCTCTCATTCGTGTTTGCTTCCACCTGAGATGTCAAGGTGTGAGGGCACTTAGGACTCTTGTTCAGAAAGCGGGGACTGCTCTTTCTAGATTCTACTTTCCATGTTGGTTTGCTTTTGCTTGCCATTTCCCTTCCTGCGTGACAAGGGCCAGTCCGCATTTGCTAGATGTGTCCTGGTTTGAGACATATTGCTCGGCCCTCTTATGCTTGGTGTCCTATGAACTGTGTGGTAAAGTTTAAGTCTGTGAGGGAGGAGGCTGATTCTCTAGCACGCTCCTGTTTTACCTTCCCTCCAAGAATGGAGTGGGCAGACAGTAAAGGGAGAAACAACAAGGGGAAGTTTTATTTGCCACCTGGGAACAAATTAAGCAGGAGAGGGGAAACTTACCTGGGGAAATAGAAACCAATTGAGAGGAATTGGTAGTGTTACAGATTTAGGTTCTCAAGCGCCTTCAGGATAACTATGACAGAGAGCTGAAGAGTGTCACAGGTTCTGCTGAGGACAAATCTGCAGATCTGTGAGGGGCTGGGTTTGTACTGAAGCAGCTGGTCTTGGAGTCTGAGTAGGATCTACCTCTGATGAGACTCTCCATCTTGCACATCAGAAGACTGCCTGGGAGTCTGGTTAGGAGTCAGACTAATGAAACTCCCATGTGCACCCCGTTAAATAAAGCAAAGTAGGAATATGCAAATGAGGTGTAGAATGCAACCAATCAACAGAGAGTTGTCAGACTTGGAAGAGAACGGTTAGAAACAAGTCCAGGAAAAGAGTTCCCAACCAGGTCTGCGGCTCCCAGGTCTGTGACTCCCAGTTCCCTTTCTGCTTCTGTCAATGGTGTGATCAGGAAGCATGGGGCCACATCCTCTCCCATGGGAAATACTCCACACACAGTTCATGCCTGGACTGAGACCCGTCCTGGTTGCCTCGATGTTCTGCTTGCCTTTGTATCCTTTTGGTCTCTGCCTGAAGCTGTCCCACCTCGCTTTTCTAGCTCTGATTGTCCTCAGGGCTTCTGGGGTGTCTTTTCCCTCTTTGTTTCAGCTGCTACCTAGATGACAGTCTGTGACCTTCTGTCAGCAGGATCATTCGAGATTGCTAGTAATTGATGAACTACCAAAGTCCCCTCTTTAATAAAGCCTAAGACGGGGGCATTCTGGATGTTTATAACAGTCATCACGGCAATTGTTTTATGCTCTTATTTCTGCAGCACAATTTTCATAGATAAATACTTTTTTAAAAAAAAATTCTGGCAAAGTTAGTAAGAGAATGTTAATGAGCATCACTTTAAAGCAGGTGATTACAGTTGCAAGATAACTATCCACTGTCTCGCGGCTCTTACACATTCGCTACCTTGAATAATTTTAAACATCTATGCTGTTATTACCGTTTAATGAGTAAAATCAAAGGCTTCAGTTCAGGAGTAGTTTACCTTTCGGAAATAGAAAATGTGCCTTTAGTTT
The DNA here is from genome assembly GCA_028555095.1 of Dicrostonyx torquatus. NCBI lineage: Eukaryota > Metazoa > Chordata > Mammalia > Rodentia > Cricetidae > Dicrostonyx > Dicrostonyx torquatus. The sequence goes on from JAQHUG010000163.1 coordinate 1,166,927, forward strand.
GCATCTTTCTTGTATTTGATTTTCATATTACGTTAGTACGCTGCAATGCAATCACAGAAATTGTCATTTTTAATCTACTGTTTAGAACTCCAGTGTTACGATAAGTTGGTGGCTGGCCAGTTGGGTGAAGTGAATTATAACCTTGCACACTGAGATTCTGCGTCCTCCTCTTTCTACAGCTCCCAGGCTGTACTCTCCTAAAGGCAGAGTGCTAGCATCGCTTTTCGTGGAGTGTGTATTACATTTAGAAGCTATGAGAAGTTTGGCTAGACTCTAGTCTCTGCGGGCAGGGGACGGTCATTTGTTAAGTAACTCTTTCTCCGTGAGTCAGAAAGAAGAGGGTTACCTGATGTCCATAGTAAATAAGCAGTAATTCTAATCTCAAATTAATATTCAGGAGATGAGGCAAAATATGTAACTTTTCTGTAATGAGATCTGGAAGTTACTTCAGTTGAATTGCCATGCTATCAAACAATCAATCTACAAAATCTATAGACTTCACCGTGGTTTTTTTTTTTTTCAGTAAAAAATAAAGGGTCCATAACCTGAGTAGGCCCATAGTAAAATTTCAGGTATTTCTAAGGCAATAAAAATCTTTCTTAAAGGGTGCCTTCAATGTCACTTAGATGAATTGCTCAAGAAAAATTGTTCTTATTATAAAAGATGTGTTTTGACTGAAACTACCAAAATTCTCAAAAGTTATGCTTCTTGGTATTTTTTTTAAAGGGATTTAACACATTTATTGATTGATTGGGTCATTGATTGATTTCTTACATTCTGAGGCTGGAGATATGGCTCAATGGAGAGGACTGTGACAGTCCTCTCCTTGCCTCTTAAGGCCTCTGTGTATACTGGGCATACTCACCTGCAGACACACATACACACACAAAATAAGTCATTAAAAATTAAGTTTACAAATATATACATATCTGTTGGAAATTGACAAAGATGTTCTGGGGCATATAACTTTCACTGGATTTCCGATTGTCTATCCTTTTGTTGAGGCATAAATACATAAAAATAAAACAGCTAAAATTAAATATAAACAATAAAATGTGCTACTTAGAACACAGTGTAGTTTATATAAGAAAAGCACTTAGAGCAAAAGAATGCATTCATAAAAAGAGGGAAATCGATAATACAAGATTCAATCCTCACCCTCCCACGAAAAAGAATGTGGGAAAGAAGGAGCAGATGAGAAAAGGAAGAGTTAGATGACCGAGCCAGACCCAAAAGAATGCACAGACTCTGCTTCTAGAACAAGAGTTGTGCTTCTGTTTGGAAACAGCAGTTTTGGGCTGGAGAGCCGCCTCATTGGCTAAGAATTCTGCTGCTCTTAGAGAAGACCTGGGTTCAGTTCCCAGCACCCACATGGCAGCTCACGACTGTCTGTAGCTCCAGCTCCACTTCCAGGGGGCCTAGGCCTCGCCCAGCCCCCCTGAGCACCAGGTAGGCACACACACACACACACACACACACACACACACACACACACACAGAGAGAGAGAGAGAGAGAGAGAGAGAGAGAGAGAGAGAGATGGGGGAAAGAGAGAGAGGGAGAGACTTGAAATAAATCTTTAGTGAGACAGCAAATTCTAGCACACCAATTCTGTTGTTTTATTTTAATCCTTATTTTTCTTTTCTTCCATATTTTCAAGAAGACATCTTCTCATGACTTATTTCTGAAATTTCTCATGTCTTCTAATCTATGCGGCAGAAGGAGATGGTGAGAGGACAGAAGTTTGCAGCCGTCTATGACGCTTCCTGAGGGAATATGGGAGATTCATTTCACTGGCAGGGCTTCTGCCTTGTCTAAAACATAAACACGCTGCAATTGATTTTCCCCAAACTGTTTTCAGCATTAGGCTCCCTTTAACCAGGGTCTCTGCTGTATGATGGGGCTAAGGCTGTCTAATTTGTCGGTTTTTCAGGGCAGTAGAGAGGAGGCAGCAATACTTCTTAGCTCATCCCTTCCTAACCACATACTGTCTTGCAATGCTTCAAATACAGGAAGTGATGCTGTAAGGCAGGTATGTGGTGGAAAGGTAAGAGTCTAGCTTAGCAGGTCAGGAGGGCTGACCGCTAGATCTCATTATCTGAATCCCCTGGATGTGTGCATGTGTGTGCCTGTGTGTGCTTGTGTGCATGTGTGTTCCTCTGTGCATGTGTGGGTGTGGGTGTGTGCGTGCGCGCTCGCGCGCATACACACACACACACACACACACACACACACACACACACACACACACACACACACGGAATTGCACCATGGGCCTTGCAAATGCTAAGCAAACATTGCATCACCAGCTACCATCCCAGATGATTTTGAAACACACTAAGTGTCTTGGTTCCATAAAAGTTCTCAGAAAAGCATTTTGAAAAGTATTTTAAAGGAGCCATAACGAAGAGAACAATAATACAAAAACTAGACTTTTCCCAGAACAAATGACATTATTAGTTGAAACTGCGTAGATGTGTTCCTGCAAATGTTCACTTTCTGGAGGCATGATCCCTAATGTGACTGTGGGGAGTTGGGGGAGTCTTTAAGAGGTTCCATTTTGTATAATTATGAGAAATTTTTTGGGCAGGATTTCTCAAAATGCAAATGCCCATCAAATACTTATTGTAGGCAAACAGGTAAATGTCGTGCATTCTAGAGCAGGGTCCAGATGTTATAGTCCAGATGTTATACAGTAGACTTCAGTTAGTGAAGCAGGAAAAGCTCCTCTTCAGTCCTCACAGAATTTCATTCTCTGTGCTGTGTGAACATCTATTCAGTAAAGACATGGACTCGCCTGTGAAATTTACAGAGACCACAAGATCACATTACCTAGTCCAAGTGTCGTAGCAGAGATAGAGTTCGTTACTACAGTGTGATGATTGCACTTTTAGTAGCTAAGCATACATTTCGTATGTTTGTGTTTCTGTTAGTTTTTTTTGTTTTCTTTAGTTTTGACATTATAATTAAAGTATCTCTCCCTTTCCTCTCCTCCCCCAAAACGCTCCCACATACGCCTCTCTGTTCTCCTTCAAAGCCATGGCCTCTGTTTTTCACCAATTGTTATGGCATGCATATATGTATTTGCATATACATACATTCCTAAATATAATCTGTTGAGTCCACATAATGTTACTGGCATGCATGTTTTCAGGGCTGACCTGTTGACACTGAACAACCAAGTGGTGCGCTCTTCCCTGGGGATCCCTCTTCCCTGGGGATCCCTCTTCCACTCCCAGCTTTCCTCAATTGCCTGGAGTTTTTTGTGTAGGGTTGAGACCTCCTGACTGCCCTCCATTTGGTTTGCTTTTCTTTCTTTTTTTTTTTTATGATGCAGAAACAAAGAGTCTTTATTATGAGTTAACTCAGGTCCCTCTGTCCCTTTGAAGTGGCAGCAGCAATAGGAGAAGCATAGGAGATGGACCTGGTTTGTCTTCCATTGTCAAAGAGTTTTGGGTTTGGGCTGGCTCCTGTGCTCCACCAGCCAGTCTGCCCCCTACATACATACAGCAGCCTTTGCTTTCAGCATCTTCTCACCAACCGTGTGTCATTCCTAAGAACACACCACATGTCACCCTTTGGAATGAGAGCTGCAGTAAAGTCCTTCTTTCCCTTGGTGCCACGTTCATTGTTGACCTTCAGTTTCCCAAGACTGCTGCTTTAGAGGGGGTAGATCGTCCCTCCCTCTGCCTGAAAACAGTAATGAAAATTTGGTTTAAATATGAATTTTGTTTTAATTGAAAATTGCTTTAATTTTAAGTTTAACTTACATTTTCAAAATATAAATTTTGCTTTCCTAAATTGACTGGTAATAATTAAGCATACGTTTAAACAATAGACTCCATTAAAAACTGCAACGTTAAAAATGACAGACTGTCAAACACAGGCTTTAAACTTGCAGAAAATGTTATTTCTTTGGGCATTGTATTAACCAACATGAAGAGGCGTACATTGTCACATGCCATGTCATGCGTGCTTCATCATGTACACACAACAACCTAAGTCTAGAGCTTGCTCAGGATGCCGCATTGCCTTCACAGCAGGGTCACATGGCTTGCCAATGCTTTCCCTCCCTTTCCACACTTTGTGACAGGCTGGTAAGAGTTTGCACAAGGGCACAGGCGTGTGTCTCACATTGTGTAGTAATAGTTTTAGGTAACCCCTATATTGTGGAGTCACGATTCCAACCCAGGTAGAGTTGCTTTTCTCTTCCATACGTTTGGTTTCCCTCTGCTTTTTTACCTTCCCATTTCTCCCCATGAAGACACGGCCTCAGCCCCTTTACCCTCAGTCATTTCGTTCCCTCTTCTAGCAGGGGGGGCCACTGAATCCTACATGAACGTTTTGGAAGTTGAATTGCTTCTTGGGTTAGCCTCGGTCACTAAAACTACTCATTCCCCTTTCTCCTGTGTGAAGCCAGAGATCATTTTATCTCGATCTCAAATGGGCTTCCACTCCTTCCTCCTACCCCTGAAGGAAGTATGAGAGCACCCGACAGAGTCAGAAGAGTGACAGCCAGTGACATAACCAGTGACACTTCCGTTCCAATAGCAGGCCCTTTGGCTGTCAAGATTAGGGAAATGATTAAACATCCTCTCTTTATTCAACACTCGTCATGTCTGATCTGACCCACCGCCTCATGCTCTCTCCCTCCCCTTGATGTGGATAGTAGTGATGGCCACCTGGCAGACATCTTAGAAATACTTTCACTCTAACTATAATCGAAATTCATATTTGGTAATAAGTTATTATTTTTTAATCTTATAATAGCTAAATATTTATTTTATATAATAAGATTAAAAATATATGCATTTAGGAGAGATCATGAAATGCTCTTCATTAAAATGGAGGCCTATAAATTATTTAGTTAATTCTCCTGATTTCAAGGCACTGGTCTGAGGACTTCTAAGTTGTAGCTATGTAGTTAATTAGACTGAAATAACTGTGTGCCACATATTTCCTCTTTCAATCAGAGAACTAATGAGTATTACTGACAGAGTAGAAGACGCTGAGAAAGAAACTAATTTGTCCCGAATCTACCACTCTGAGAGAAACATGTGCTTGCAACCTGCCTCAGTGTGTGTGTGAACTGATAGCTTCTGTATACAAAGTCATCTTAGATATGTGTGTTCAAGATCTGTGATCTCCCACTCACTACCGTAAACATTTCAGAGATAGCCTGGGAAGGATGCCACCGTGGGTATCCTTCCTAGCTATACTTTTGCTAATGGACATTTATGTTGTTTTTAATTTGTCATTGTGTTAAGCACGTGACAAAGCTACCGTGCATATGGTTTTAGTATTTGTTGCTAATTAGAAAATGTATCGATGCGAATGGTGGCCGCACTGAAACTACTGACTCACACGGTTAGCCGCTAGCGTCATTTTACTCCTGCTTTTAGGCTTTTATTTTTGTGAGAAGAAGAAAACAACAACAAAATCCATAGACTATAGGAACTGTTCCCTGCAGTCATTAGGCCTACTCCGACGGGCCTGCTTCTGCCCACTGGGCTCCGCCTGCTCCCGAAGCTGCTCCGCACGAGAGCCTGCGGGACGCATTTTACATTCAAGCACACACCCCTCCGTTATTTTCAGAGGAAATCCAGATACTTCTTCATGGGAAAGAAAGGCTCTGCGTGAGCAGCATTTAAACAGAGGCTCTCTCAATGCCACAACGGTTGGTGTGGATTGAAAACCACGCGCTGAAGCAAATACTGTATCCCTGGGGGATGGGCTCTTCCAAGAATTATAAGAACTAATCTTAAATATTAGCCAAACGCATTCTGTCATTAATTATTTAATGATGAGGCTGAAGAAGGAGGATTCAGCATCTCCCAGGGTAGGAAATGAGCAGGGCTGTGGGGGGCGGGGGGTTAGCACTAGTCTACAGCATCAGGATTCTCTACAAGGATCAGTTCATCTTAATAAATTAAAAAATAGCTTCAGGACACAAGGCTATATTCATTTCAGCGGTCATGCCTCGGCAAACATATGTGCATATACCTTTAATCAAGCACCTTCATGTGCGTCATCCCCTGGGAGGATCTGCTATCACGAGGGTCGCAAAGGCCCCTGCTGAAGCCTAAGGACATAGGGTTCTCTTTACTCTTCCTGTCTGCCTTTCCCTCCTTCCCGCCTGGCAGGGAGTGGCGGTGCTTGCTCGGAGATGGTTTTTAAGTGACACCAGAACCTGATCAAGCTCGATTCCAGCCACAAGACCCAAACAAGGGACATTTTTTTTTTCTGCTTAAATATCAGAAATAGTACCACAAAGTAACAGTTTTAAATACATGACTTTTGTCTTCAAATAGAGAAGGAAAAGGAAAAAAAAAAACCACTCAGAATTATGATATGGTCTAAAGAGGCCCAAGTCAAGAGCAGAGTTTCCATTTTGTTTTCCCCCTTTCAGATTACACGATCCCGGATACATTTCTTAACTTGCCTGCACTTTGTTATTTGTCCAGGACACAATGAGAAACTGGCCCCGCCCAACACTCAGGACTGCTAATGATGATGGAATCAGATAGCACACGGGAGGGCCAGCTGTGAAAATTTGTTTGCTTTATTGTAGCTGGTGTTATTATTAGCTTCGCAATGCCTGCAGTAAGGCGGTTCTTGGTTACAACTTGTCTTGTTGTCTCAGCCGCATTCTGGTAGGACTGAGCTGCAGTTTGGGGGCTCGTGCTTTCAGGCTGGCATCCCATGTGAACCTGTTGAAAAATGATGCCTGATAACCAAAGAGAGGAATGCGAGAAATCTGTGGGCTGCTCACCTCCAGCCTGGAGTTCTCACTCCCACTACCTGGCCGGATTCTCTCAAGGTTGTAGCCCTTGTCGGCCAGCAGGAGTTCTGTGCTCTCAGAAGAGTAGAGAAATGAAGGGGCCTTTTAGAGTCTCACTATGGCGAAAACAGATGATTGTTGCTGGTCTCAGAGCGATTGAGATGGCCAGGCGATTGGCTGGTCTGCAGGTTGCAGAGAGTAGTGGCATGGGTTTCAGGAGAGAGGGGGTTGAGGGGGCTGTTGCTTTCAGCAACATGTGCCAGGAGACAGCAGGCCTAGCTACTCTAGTCTAGGTTGACATCCAGCAAAGAAGCAGGGCAGACTCTTCGGTCTTATTTACCTTCCAGCCTTTGTGCAAGCCATAGAAGACCATGGAAGGGTTGGTCAGGGGCAGCTGGCTTAGGGTTCTTCCCCTTCCCACCGAGTAATCCTGTAATCCATCCCAGGTAACAGACCCACCGCTAGCCCCAGGAACAGGAAAGGTCTCTAAAGCAGAGAAGGGCCAACCTGGTGGATTCCCAGGTTTGAGGGCCAGCAATTTCCCTGTGGAAGTAGAGGTGAGAGTGGAGACCGAAAACAACTGGTAGGGAATACAGTCAGAGGGGGCAGGATGGAGGACCCAGGAAAGCTTGAGAGCCATAGATAGGTCCCGATGTGTGTTCCTAGAGGCACACAGGGCTCTGGAGACTATCATACAAGGAAAAATGTGACCATGCATGTTATTTTAGAACCCCCGCACCCTGCCTTCTATAAAACAGCTGACTGGAGGTAGGCAGACAGGTCTCAGGACCAGTAGTAGCCTTTACCATGGATACACATAGAATTGCCCAAAGGCATGAGACAGTACCGTTGCCTCTGTTCTATTCACAGAGAATGGGAAATAGTCGGCTTAGGCTGTAGCCTGGGCTTTGGAATGTTTCAAAGCTTCTGAGAAAAGTTCCCAATACAGTCATGTTGAGACACCCTCATTAAGGAAGCAGGTAGGTCCAGTCCAGAAACCTTTTATGTTTCTTTGGGAAAGAAAGAAAGGAAAAAAAAGAGAGAGAGAGGAGGAGGAGGAGGAGAGAGAGGAAGGGGAAGAGAAAGAAAGAAAGAAAGAAAGAAAGGAAGGAAGGAAGGAAGAAAGAAAGAAAAAGGAAGAAAGGAACTTTTCTTTTAGAACTGGTTAGAAGGTGAGTTCTCACGTGACACGAAGGGCCAGGGAGCCTTTGGGGATCATCAGCACACTTGAGAACGTGGGGAAAGAACAGAGTCTTGGGGTTAGAGGGGAAATAACAAAACACCCTTAAGAGTGTCCTGTACTTATTTCTGAGTCAGCATCCGGGATAACCGGTTACCATCACGCCCTTACACACACTAACTATTTTGTCTGCATTTGGCTTTAGTTCTCCTCCTTGTATTGATTGAGACTGGACAGAAGGACTTGAGACAAACCGTGCTGTAAGTTTTGTATTTAGTTCTCCCAGACGATGGCTAGTCTGTGAACAACTGGAACAACAACAAGACAACCAAAGAGCAGCGTTTATTTTGAACTTCAAAAAAAGCTTTGTTCACTTTCTTTCTCTTGCTTTCCATGCGTTTTTTTTAAGAGCACAATGCCATACTGCTCAGCGCTCTCTGTGCTTCCCTCCTTTATGTTCAGTAGCCTCTGCCCAGGAACACTGAGAACATTCCCGCACGTCCAAACACCAGGAGTTACCAGGAGTTAACCCCTCTGTGCACAGAGGGCCTGCGGGGATTTTGCTGGGATTTGAGGCACTCTAACAGCCCCTAGTGCCTGTAGGGGATACTATCATTTAGGGGTTAAATGTAGAATGCATTTTTTTTTTAAAAAAAGCATAATTTGTTGAAAAAGGCCCTAAGTAGAACATGTGGATTTGAGAAGGTGAAAGGGAGCGACTATGCAGGGGTCTGAGAACCATGATTTGGGCTGGAATCGGGAGGAAGGCCCTACTGGGGTTCCAGGGACTCCTGTCAGCATCTCAGAATCCTGTAGAAATCCCCGATGTGCCTTTGACAGTATGTTATTGCCTTCCAGTAAAATCTGCTCCCTTCCATGGCTTTCTGAGGCACAGAGTTAACGGTGGGTGGAGGAGGGACATTTCCAAGCAGTTCTGAGTGTCTCAGGGGCTAGGTGGGGATCACATCGGCTAATTTCTGTTTCCATTTTCGCTGGAGTCACAGCAACAGGAGACTGTGCCTCCAGGTTTACGGTTGTATAGCTTATTGTGTATATATCCTATAAAACCGAAAACCATATGGAGAATTCTGCTTTCCTGGCTTTCTGTACGTGTGTACCAGGAAGTAGTAAAATGTTTTGAGATGCTATTAAGTCCTTAAGTTACAAAATCAGGATTCCACCTTAAAAATTTTCCATACCGTACGTTGTAGCATAGCCTGGGGTTCTGACTGCCTGCCAAATATCTATCAGAGAGTGATTTATGCTATACGATACGGTCCCCAGCCCAAGCGGAGGCTGCGTAGTTGAAACATGAGAAAGGGGAGGCCTTGCTCCCTTGAAACCACGATGGCTGGTTTGTTTGGCTCTTCCGAAAGAACATACAGTACAAAACGTGCCACATTTTTACTGCACCAAAACTTATACAAGAAACAAAACTCGATTCAGCTAAAACCCTTCAATTTCTCTTTGTCGCTTGCGAGTTATGGTTTTCTGGTGGAATAGCTGTGCTTTATTTATTTTTCCTCTTCCACTTCCCTCCAATTGCTGCTCATCTCTGGGCTCTGAAAGAGATTCAACAGCTCTGCTCCGGCAATTAAAATGTTTTAAAACGAAATCTCCACTCCAGGTTTTAAATATTTCATGTGCTTTCCATTCTGCTACGGCTAAGAATGCATTGTGATTTTTGGTATTTTCAGTTGTACAAATGTTTCCTTTGCAGCTGGGAAGAAGTACGTCTCCCATATGGCTTCAGGATGCTTTGCAGTGTGCTCAGATAAAGCAATATGGACCCCAACGGAGGGAGGAGGGCAGCCATTTTCCCTTCCCATTCAAAGTTCTCTACTTTGTACCTTGGATTTTGTGGTGGTGGCAGGACAAAGGACAAGGTGGCTCCTGGCTTTCAAAGACACCATTACCTTGCTACAGGTTGTCTTATCAGCTTAACGATGAATGTGAAAGTTATTTTCTCTGACAGAAATGTTTATTGCTACCCGCCCAAATATGAGAATCCAGGAGGTATTAGGAGTACATTAAAGTCAATGTGTGATAGCTTGCTTTGTTTTCCAGGTTAGCCTGTATTGCTAAGTTTTCTATCTTAAATCATAGTCTTTGAAAATATAATTCCTAATGGTTCTATAATGTGTGATATCACAGTTTGCTTAACTACTTTTTGTTTTTACTAAACTACACTAAATCACTAAACATAGGCATGTTTCCGTGTTAATAGGGTCTCTTATCATAATGGTAATCTGAAGAGTAACCCTATTTATGGACCTTTGGATGCATTTCCACTTACATCATAAAGCCAATATTCTAGGACTGAAAAGGCTGGACCCCAAATTATAAATCTATCTGAACAATTCTGCCACAGATCATTGTACTGGTTTAGAAAGTCTACCCTTTACTGTATTCACCACCATTACTGTACGCTGCCTGTTTGTGATCTCATCCTGCATCCTCCAGTACCCCGGCATTTCAATCTTTCCCAGTTCAATACATGTAAAGTGATAAATTATTTCTAATTGGCATTTTTTAATGTTAAGGTGCATACTTTCCTCTTCTATGTATACCACTAATTCAGAGTTTTCTGTTGCTCAGTTTAAGGAACTGTCGGAAACCCTGGATTCCATAACGCAGACTCGTGCAGGAAACTCTGAGATGATGCAGCTCCTTGTAATTAAGCCAGGCGTAGAGTTTTCTTGCAAAACAATTGAGTACCCCATGGAAATCAAGTCAGAATCTGAGTAAGCGGCTCAAACTTGGTACCTCGCCAGTGTCCCCAGCATCAGCTCATCTTCCACAAGGACAATGGAAGCCTGAAGAAGGCACGCAGTAATGCTTCAGGCATAAACCGGGCGCTCTAGTTTTTGTTCTTGTTTCTGCCCAGGAATGTGTCTTGAAACCGGAGTCCTTTATGTAACGTATTTGTTTGCTTGTTTATTTGAGGCAGCGTCTTAATACATAGCCCAAATTGGTCACTAACTTACTCTTTATCTTCCGATATCCAGATCCATCATGCATTTTGATCATCTTTATCTTAGCTGTAAACAGTTCCAGCTTAAAATCTCTGTGATTTGTGTTCACATACTAAGACTATAGCTAGCTGATGACAATATAATGAAGTTTGATAGTGATCCATTTTCACAGGTAAAATTACCCTCATAGAGCTGAGGTCAGGTCCTCAGAGATAGAGGCCTTGATTATTAGCTTATAAGTACAAAGAGGTTCAAAATCCCTGTTTACAAATTGCTTAGAGGATAGACATGTCAAGAGCTCTCAAGTGAACTATCAGAAAGCCACTAAGAAACTTGGAAAGACAATCAAAGACTCTTGATTGTTTATACGTAGGAAAATGCTTACGTACTTCCTAAGAGACACGTATCACAGTGTTAAAGCCACTTTTCAACTTGCTTTAGCTATAATCTGTGGTGAGTCGCGAACATTACTTAGACAACATATACATTTGGAAATGATTTCCGAAACTTATCTAGGGATCCCATATTGTTGAACCTATCCTTCGCTTTGGCTGAACACCTTGGATTACTACCTACATATGTCCTAAACATTCTTTCGCATCATGATTTAATAGCTCGGTATCTATCCTTGGAACGGTTCTATTCAGGTTGTATATAAAGATAAGAATTGATCACTAATAGAAATGCACTAGAAGATATACTAATGGTGTTTTAAGGACAAGCTTTTAATATCCACTCTTGGAAACCTCTATTTCAATTCCCCGGGGTTCCGGGTTTTAAGGACCAGGCTTCCTAACCTTTACAGCCCCTGAAGCTCAGATAACCTGTTGCTATTTCTGAAGATAAGTAGACCTTATTTGGCATTAAAAGAACTGCCCAAGGGTTTATCCCATTTCTTACTCTGGTAGTGTTTGGATTGTCAGCGGAAGTCTTGAGCTTTGAGTCTTGGCAAGGCAGTACCTTCAGACAAACATCCTGTGGACAAAATTGTCCCACAGGCACTCAGTGTTCCAGGATGATTGACAGGAAGCAGTGTGTGCTGAGAGGAGGGAGGATAGATGCTGAGCATGGAGGAGGCTTCCAGGTTCCACAAACAATAGCCAGGCTCCCTAGGAACCTCACACATTCTTTTTCCCATGTGCTGCAGTGGAAGCTTATATGCTTGCTGTCAACGGGAGCTGGAGGGTGTGGACTGAGCAAGAGGCAGACGGAAGCCTTGTTTCCAACACAGCAAGGACAAACTAGGAAAGGCTTTGTGGTAAAGTGTCCCCCTGTGAGGTAGGCACAAGTAGATATGCAGGGATCTGAGGTGACAGCTGGACCAATGATTAAAAATAAAGATAAAACTTCCATCCAAAGAAATTGTGACCAATAAAGATCATTACTGGCCATTTGAGGCAGAAGACTAGAAACAAATGCTGGGAGGAAAAACTAGGAAAGACAGTGGAAAGACTCTAAAGCCATGCAGGACTTCACAGAGTTTCACATTTGGCCATGTCGCTGGTGTTCCAGCCAGGCCTTTCTAGTATTTGTTTTAGAAGTTGAAACTAAGGTTCAGAGAGGTTAAATGAAGTTGTTCGGTGTCACAGAATCAGACACATGTGGCACAGTTGGGGTTTGGGTGCCATTCCTTGGGACCCTCAAAATCTGTGTATTTCTCTTCCTCTATTTTTCTAGATCCTTCCCTCTTCTCCAGGCTTCAGACCTGGTGGGAGAGAACACATGTCTCTACCATAGTCTCCTACAGTGCCCGGAGCTTGTCTGCATTCCAGTCCTGAAATCACTCACCACTGTTGACTCCTTAGGCCTTCCATCTTGGGGCTTTATTCAGTACCTTGCTTCCGTTGCTACAACACCTTTCTTTCTTTCTTTTCTTTTCTTTTTTTTTTTTTTTTGGTTTTTCAAGACAGGGTTTCTCTGTAGCTTTGGAGCCTGTCCTGGAACTAGCTCTTGTAGACCAGGCTGGTCTCGAACTCACAGAGATCCGCCTGCCTCTGCCTCCCGAGTGCTGGGATTAAAGGCCACCACTGCCCGGCCAACACCTTTCTTTAATCTAATACCCTTCAAGCTAGGGTTCAAATGCTACCTTAGACAGTCCTGAATCAAAGTGACATCAACAACAAATCCCATTGAACTTCAGCTTTGTGTTTTGGTGGCGTGATGATGCCCTGCTTAGGAACTATTAGGGACTATCAGGTATCAGTTCTTTGTGGATCTGTTTCTCTAGCTCTGAAAGTCCCTGGTAGATCTCAGGAATTAATACAAGCCGATTAGATATCAATAGGCCCAGTTACAGAAGGAGCTACCTAGACAACCTTTTTTCCTGCCCTCTCTCCTCATTCATGTCTTCTTTTCCTCTTCTCTTCCCTCTACTTCTGTTCACTTCTGGTCCATTCCATCTCTCCTTACATAAGCTGTGTGTCCAAAATTGGCATCTTCTGTCTTTTCTATTTATTAAGCATCTCCCATTATCACCGTGGTAAGACAACTGTTCTTTATTTCTCCTATTCTTAAGATTACTGAGAAAAGAGGGGATGTGAGGACGGGTGGCGAGTACAAAATAGGACAGTCAAAATTGCACTATAGTTGAGATTAGAGGGAAATAAGTCAAGAAAGATTCCGTAGGTCATAATCCTGTCTGGAAACACAGCATATGGGGTGTTCTCTAAGGTGTGGCCTTCCAAGAAATTTATCATGTAGCAAGAGTGCCAGAGTCAGAAACTGGGGCAGAGATGACATTCTTCAAGGCACTAAAGTCAACACCCTCTCTACCTGGGTTCTTTGGGGGGTAGGGCCTCAAAGGGAGTGTGATGCTTTGATTCAGATTGGTCTTCATGGATTCTGAATACTTGGTCCCCAGTTGGTAACTGTTTGGGAAGGACTAGGAGGAGTGGTTTTGTTGGAGGAGGTATGTCAGTGGCATCTAGATTTGAAGTTTAAAAAGCTTGAACCATTTCAAGTTAATTCTCTTCTTTTGCCTGCTTGCTGCTTTCCTCTTAACTGCAGTCCCCGATACCTGCTATCTGCTACCTCTACTTTGCCATCATGAAGTCTTACCCTTTGAAACCACAATCCTCAAATAAACTCTTCTATTAATTGCTTTGGTTATGATATCTTATCAGAGCAATAGGATAGTAACCAAGATAGAGAGATATATCCATCTGCATATTTACAGCAACAATAAATCTTTATCAGGTATATACTGTCTGTCAAGAGCCATTCTTCCCTTCCTCCCTTTTCTTTCTTTCCTGAATTTTGTTTTAGAGCAATTATAGGTACTCAATTATGGAGGAGCATATAGATATTTGAGATAATTGTGGCACATAGACTTGAAATTGTTTATACTTTCAGTTTTTTAAAGAACAAAATTGAAATTCCATTCACTGACAGTTAAGGCTTCATATAACTGGTTCTGAAATGCCCTCCTAGCCTTGTCTGCCGTGAGTCTCTGCCCAAGGCAGCATGGCCTCCCACCGGTTCTTGGAAAGCTCTGCATCCTTTGTTAGTATTATTGCATCCACCAAGTGAACACCTGCCTCCCATCCTCCACTACTCATCCACTCCTGTTTGCCCCCTGAGTGGTCTTATCCACGTCCTGCTACCTGCACTCTGAGTTGTGATGTCTCTCTTCTAGAAATTCACGATGTTTTCAGCTTGTTTGGCAACAAAACCTACTGTGGTTTGTGGAACGCTTGTCTCATTGCACTGAATTGTTGTTGAGCCCATGAAACTATTTCATTTTGCCTCTTCAGAGTCTAAATGGCTTCTTGACATCTTTAGAATCCTGGGGTCATATCATTTGTATTTTGGTCAGTTATGACTCTAATATATCACTTGTTTACTTATTGAAGAGATCATTTTCATTACTTACTATTAGATGAGGGATCAAGGGAGAAAAAAAGAGAGGTGATATTTATTATTAAGATACCACATATCTCAGCCAACATCAAACTAAATGGAGAGAAAAATCCCAGCGATACCACTGAAATCAGGAACAAGACAAGGTTGTCCACACTCTCCATATCTATTCAATACATTTCTTGAGGTCCTAGCCAACGCAATAAGACATCAAAAGAAGATCAAGGGGATACAAATCGGAAAAGTAGAAGTCAAACTCTCACTATTTGCTGATGATATGATAGTTTACATAAGCGACCCTAAAAATTCTACTAAGGAACTTCTACAACTCATAAACACTTTCAGTAAAGCAGGATACAAGATTAATTAAAAAAAAAACACAAAACAAAAAAAAAACTCAGTAGTCCTCCTGTACACAGATGATAAAAAAGCTGGGAAAGAAATCAGAGAAACATCACCCTTCACAATAGCCACAAATAGCATAAACTATCTCCAAGTAACTCCAACTAAAGAAGTGGAAGACTTGTATGACAAGAACTTTAAATCTTTGAAGAAAGAAATTGAAGAAGACACCAGAAAGTAGAAAGACCTTCCATGCTCTTGGGTAGGTAGTGTCAAGTTGGGAGCATAGGCCCCAGTCCCCGAGCCTGGTCTGGACTCCAAATCCCAGCAGGCCAGGTCCTGACCCCTCCTCACAGTAATTAAGTTAACCCCCCGAAAGAGGAACAAGTGGTCCCTTTTCCTTCCTCACAGTGGGCGGTGGGCACATTCCCATGACTTCCCAGTTTCCCCCCTCAGGGCCACCCGAAAGTGAAGAACTCCCATTAAACCTGTATATTTCTTAATTTGGCTTGTTTTGATTCGGCTTGATTGGGAATTTTGCGTCGGTGGGGAGCTCGCGTTAGGAAATATTCCTAACATTCCTATCAGCTAGAATTAACAGTAAAAATGGCAATCTTACCAAAAGCAATCTACAGATTCAATGCAATGCCCATCAAAATCCCAGCAAAATTCTTCACAGACCTCAAAAGATTGGTACTCAACTTCATATGGAAAAGCAAAAAAAACCCAGGATAGCCAAAACAATCCTGTACAATAAAAAACTTCTGGAGGCACCACAATCCCTGACTTCAAACTCTACTACAGAGCTACAGTACTAAAAACAGCCTGGAATTGGCATAATAACAGACAGGAGGGCCAATGGAACTGAATCAAAGACCCAGATATTAATCCACACACCTTCGAACACCTGATTTTTGACAAAGAAGCAAAAAATATCAAATGGAAAAAACAAAGCATATTTAACAAATGGTGCTGGCATAACTGGATATCAACATATAGAAGAATGAAAATAGACCCATATCTATCACCATGCACAAAACTCAAGTCCAAATGGATCAAGGACCTCAACATAAAGCCAGCCACACTGAACCTTGTTGTAAATAGAGGAGAGGGGTAGGTTGTATGTTCCCAGTGCCTGGCTTCCAAGCCCCCAGCTGCTGGCCCGCTCAGCCGCTGGTTGCTTGCCCAAAATAACCACATGAGACTGTATTCATTTAAATACTGCCTTGCCCATTATTTCTAGCCTCTTCCTGGCTAGCCCTCACCTCATAAACTAACCCATTATAAAAGTCTGTATGTCACCACAAGGTGGGTGACTTACTGGACGGTTTTACAATACTTCCCTCTGTGGCGGGGGCCTCATGGCAACTGACTCACTTCCTTTCTTCTCCTCCCAGAACTTCCGTTCTGTCTACTCCGCCCACCTAAGGGCTGACCTATCTTATAAGCCAGGCAGCTCTTTATTCAACCAATAAGAGTAATACAAAATACAGGAGAACACTCCCACATCAGAACCTTATAGAAGAGAAAGTGGGAAGTACACTTGAACACATTGGCACAGGAGACCACTTCCTAAATAGAACCACAGCAACACAGACACTGAGAGAAATAATTGATAAATGGATCCTCCTGAAACTGAAAAGCTTCTGTAAAGCAAAGTACATGGTCAATAAGACAAAACAACAGCCTACAGAATGGGAAAAGATCTTCACTAACCCCACATTAGAAAGAGGTCTGGTCTCCAAAATATATAGAGAACTCAAGAAATTGGTCATCAAAAGAACAAATAATCCAATAAAAAAAATGGAGTACAGACCTAAATAGAGAACTCTCAACAAAGGAATCTAAAATGGTTGAAAGACACTTGAGGAAATGCTCAACATCCTTAGTCGTCAGAGAAATGCAAATCAAAACAACTCTTAAGATTTCATCTTACATCAGTAAGAATGTCCAAGATCAAAAACACTGATGACAACTTATGCTGGAGAGGTTGTGGGGTAAAGGGAACACTTCTGCATTGCTGGTGGGAATGCAAGCTAATACAGCCCCTTTGGATGTCAGTGAAGTGATTTCTCAGAAAACTAGAAAACAACTTTCCTCAAGATGCAGTAATACCACTTTTGGGTATATACCCAAAGGATGCTTAATCATGTCACAAGGACATGTGCTCAGCTATGCCCATAGCAGAATTGTTTGTCATAGCCAGAACCTGGAAACAACCTAAATGCCCCTCGACTGAAGAATTGATAAGGAAATGTGGTACATTTACACAATAGCAGAAAAAATAACATCTTAAATTTTGCAGGAAAATGGATGGAGCTAGAAAACATCATTCTGAATGAGCTAACCCAGACCCAGAAAGACAATAAGTGGTTTTTGAACATAAAGCAAAGAAAACCAGCCCACAAATCACAATTCCAGAGAAGTTAGACAACAATGAGGACACTAAGAGAGACTTACATAGATCTAATTGTTGTCTGGGTTTCTGTCCTCCCACCAGGTCCCATAGCCATTTAGCCATCTCCTCCTCCTCCTCCTCCTCTTCTTCCTCCTCTTCTTCTTCTTCTTCTTCTTCTTCTTCTTCTTCTTCTTCTTCTTCTTCTTCTCCTCCTCCTCCTCCTCCTCCTCCTCCTCCTCCTCCTCTTCTTCTTCTTAAAAAAAAAAAAGAACATCCATAGTCCATTTTGGGGGAAAGTGGGCATAGTTTTCCAGGCTACTTCCTGCTGGTCGGAGGTGCTGATAATCTTATGGGGTCCTAAAGAAAATTTAGAATTATGATCAAGTCCTGACTGGAATATCCTGTGAGTCTTGATCATCTCAGGCAGCAGTCTTGAATGTGTTCTGGATGTAGAACTCAGACACCTGGGTCATCTGCTCCTATCAGAGATTTCTTAGGTGGTCTTCCTTGATCAAACCTGATTTTTCTTAACTCAGAATGAATCCACAGCCTCTCATTTCCTGTGGAAACCTAAGCAAATCCTCTTTTCCAAAGTAACATACCTTTTGACTTCAATTTTGAAGTCAAGGTATTTTCAAAATACCTATCTTGGATTAATTCAACAGCATTTATAAAGAAATATCTTTTTTAGCAGCTTTTGCTTTTTCAGGATTCAAACAATTCAAAGAGAGCTTAATAATATACAGTATCCAGACTCTCTGTGTATTTTTCACCTTTACATCGTTTTACTTTAACCTCTATTTTTTTCATTTTTACTTTTACTTTTTGGCTTTTTGAGACAGGTTCTCTGTGTATCTTTGACCGGAAATTTTCTCTGTATACCAGGTTGTCCTTGAACAGGTTGTCACAGAGATCTGTCTGTCTCTGCCTTTCAAGTGCTGGGATTAAAGGTGTGTGCCATCACACCTTGAATTCACAGAGATCTGTCTGTCTCTGTCTTTCAAGCCTTGGGATTAAAGGTTTATGCCACAATGCCTTGAACTCACAGAGGTCTGACTGCCCCTGTCTCCCAAGTGTTGGGATTAAACCACCACATCCAACTACTCTCTTTCTTTTTTATTTTAAGGATTTTAACCAAGCTTGTATATATTTTTGAACACACTGTAAACCGTTTAGAGGTTTTCTTCGTCTTTGACTCTCTCTTTACCGTATATCTTTCTTTTTATGATCACATGAGTCTTTAATTTGCTAAGCAATATGCAGAGGATTAAAGCCGTGGCTTTGACAGCTGGATCCAGCTCATTCCTTAGCTTTCTAAAATTCCAGGCTCATGGTGGAGGTACCAACCAGAGTCATGTTTATTCCTAAACTCTATGGCATTTCAAGGTCTATACCAGCAAGCAAGCTGAAACACTATGTCCACAAACAACACTCAAATGCTTAGCTAAAGCTGAGTCGGGAAGCCTCTCTTGAATGAGAGCACTTGCCTCTAGCAAGCAGAGCAGATCCAAGAAATTGCTGCTACCAAGAAGCCGTGCTTTACTCTATTCTTTTCTGTCTAGAATTATTTCCCAAGCTCTCTCAGGTTTTATGTAGATGCAGTTGTCCACATGGGCACCATTTGTTGTCTGGGTTTCTGTTCTCCCACCACGTCCCACATTGTTTAGCCCCAAAGAAATCACACAGAGGTCTATGTTAATGATAAACTGATTGACCCATTAACACAGGCTTTTTATTCACTCTTATAACTTATATTAACCCATTATTCTTATCTATGTTAGCCACATGGCTTGGTACCTTTTTCAGCGGGGCAATCACATCTTCCTTCTTCTGTGGTTGGGACAGGACTGGGGAGGAATGGGCTTCCTCCTTCCCAGAATTCTTCTGTTTCATTGACCACCTCTACTTCCTGTCTGGTTGTCCCGCCTATACTTTCTGCCTGGTTACTGGCTAATCAGCATTTATTTAAAACATAATTGACAGAATATAGACAATTGTCCCACACCATTTAATTTACATGAGAAGTAGAAAAAGACAAGATTGAAGTAAATTGGGAGCATGGGGACCTTGGGGGAGGGTTGAGGAGAGGGGAAAGGCAGGAAGAGGAGCAGAGAAAAATGTAGACTTCAATAAAAATAAAAAAAATATGTGCTTAAGATTAAAAAAAAAACCAATGCTCTATAACTTTTATCACTTTATCAATTGTAAAAAGAAATAATCTTACCTGATGAAAAGTACCTATGCTTATGTAATTGATTTTAAATATAAAGCAATTTTAAACGATAACTTTATTATGTTAGATGTATGTATTACCTGCACTCCCTTACATTAAAGTGTTGCTTTAAGAAAATAAATAAATAAATAAATAAATAATAAAAGTAAGGGGGAAAAGATACCATGTATCAAATATAGAACTAAAATCTTTATGATACAATCTTATTTTAATCATTCTCCAGACATGGTGACTTACTTTTACGCATATTTTGTTGATAGAGCTATTTTACTTTCAAGTCTTGGACTGTTTGTCTAACATTATATACAGCATGCATCAAAGCTTGGTAATCTATTTCTTTCCAAAGAGATGTATTCATTGAAAGATTCATGGCATGAATGTTCTTTAGTACCTTCATGTCTCAGGAAGCAGAGAGATAATGATTAGCAAAAATCTACCTGGGTATTTTCACAGTGAGTAAGGAAAAATTTTGCCAATCAAACGACAACCTGAATAGCTAAAAATTCCAACAGTGGAAGAGACTAGGAAAAGGGAGCTGTCTAGTTGGTGAGGGCCTAATGGAGAATTTGCCCTTCTCAAGGAAAGTGTTGTAAGTGGGGGAAAGGTGTGGGTTATATTCCCAGCGCCCGGCTCCCAGCTCCCAGCCCCCAGCTGCCGGCCCGCTCAGCCGCTGGTTGCTTGCTTATGCCCGAAATAACCACATGAGAATGGTATTCATTTCAACTCTGCCTGGCCCATTATCACTGGCCTTTTCTTGGCTAGCTCTCACATCTAAACTAACCCATTATAAAAGTCTGTGTGTCACCACGAGGTGACTTACTGGAAAAGTCTAACCTGCATCCATCTGCAGTGGAAGCTCATGGCATCTGATCCACTTCCTTTTTTCTCAGAACTTCTGTTCTGTCTACTCCACCCACCTAAGGGCTGACCTATCTTACAAGCCAGGCAGAGTCTTTATTCAACCAATGAGAGTAATACAAAATACAGGAGACCACTCCCACATCAGGAAAGAAGGAAAAAAATTCTTTCTGGAATTGTTGTTTGGATCATTGGATAGAATGGATGGGCATTAATTAGCTGTACTCATTATCAAGTGCTCTCATGACTTTTATTTTTCATTGCAGTGATAAAACTCCATGACGAAAACTGGAAGAAAGTTCATTGTGATGTAGGGTTCCAGAGGGAAAAGGAAGGCATTGCAGCAGGTAAAGGAGCTGAGAACTCATGTCTTCAACCACAAACAGGAAACAGAGCAACTGGAAGTAGAGACAGGATATTAACTCTCAAGGCCCACACCCAGTGATGTACTTCCTCCAATGAGGCTCCTTCTTCTAAGGGTTCCACTAACAGTGCCAAAAGCTGGGTACCAAAGGTTCTAATTCATGGGCCTATGAGGAATATTTCTTATTCAAGTCACCACAAGAAGGAAGGAGTGCCAAATGTATCCAGAGAGGAGGGGGCAGGTAATGGACCCCATGGAAAGACAGAAAGATCCCATAGACTGTACTAAGGCCTGAAAGATTCCAGTGTGTCTTTCAGCCTGGGTGTGTGATTTGTGTGTAATGATTGTATGAACATGTAGGAGGGAGAGGGGTATTACATAAGAGATGAAAGGTTTTCTCTGTGTTATTGCCTTTATTTTGCAATGAATATGCTTAAGAGCTGTTGGCATGTGAATGGTATGATTTCCTGGGCTGCCATGTGCAGAGTTGATGGGAAAAAGGTAGAGGAAGGCATGTAAATGGGGAAGTCAGATAACCATCTAAGTGACCCTCACAGACATAGTTGGACAGTTGCAAAAATGGTATTGGGAGTAACGTAGAGAGATGAACATGTTTTCAAAGCTGCTTGGAGGCCCATTTAAAAGTGGTGGATTACTTTCTAGAAGAAGGGAAGTGGCACAAACAGGTACTAGTCCTTTGCCTACTCAGTGGTTGGCTATTAGCACCATCATTTGCACACAGAACTTTGAAAGATGAGCAGATATGAGTTGGCAAATGAAGATGTTGGATGGGGTGCCATGTCGATAGCTTTTGGACATATGAACTGAGCTGCTGATTTTGAGACCTATGTGTAGACTATCAGTCATTCTGGAGAGTCAAAGTGATGAGAAAAAACGGTGAAGCTGGGAATGAAAGCCACAATGATAAAAGAACTGATCATGGGAAGTGAGGACAAGTCAGGAATGGCTGACAGACTGACCGTGGATGGAGATGAGACTCCAACCTGGTCCTAAAGGGCTCCACGTGGCCTTGCTGGAGCTTCACCCTGTCAGATTCTAAAGCCTGTGCTGTTTTAGTGACGTCATTCCTTGGAGAAGCAGAGGCGGGAGAGGGGGAGTGAACGCTGAAGTTCTTGCCTGCTAAGGTTTTCAAAGGGCTGCTTTCTAAAACATGTGGTTTCCCGCCACTGCTTTGAATCTTTTGTTGTTGAGATTGAGAAACGATGGTGGATACTATTTTTGGCAACTACACTCACTCATTACCTTACAGTGCTTGTGTGAATTTAGGATGACTGAAGTTTTTACTTTACAGACAGGAAGACAGAAGCCAAAACAGGTCTAGTGACTTTGCGTGTGATCATCAGAGGACCAGAAGTGAAGAAAAGATCCACACCTTCATAACCTTTCTCAGCGCCATGTTGTCTTGACCTTTAGTGTTTTGATTCTCCCACATCCCTGGGAAACATTTCCATGCCTTCTGGACTCCAGTCCCTTCCGGTTCTGTTCAGCATCTTGGCCACCATGATCAGTACATCAGGAAGAGAAACAAATTACTTCCATTCCTATAGCCTGTCATTGGATAGAGAATGACTAAATCACAACAGAACTAGGTTATGGACAGTGAGAGGACACTCTTTCAAAGCAAACACTGACTAAAACTTTTAGGAGTTAGTGACTTCAAAGTAATAATTTTCAAAGAATATGTGATTTCATTTATTTGTCTGTCTCTGGTTTTCTTGAGACAGGGTTTTTTGTGTAACCCTGGCTGTACTGATCACTCGGTAGACCAGGCTGGTCTCAAACTCACAGAGATCTCCCTGCTTCTGCCTCTTGCATGCTGGGATTAAAGGCATGTGCCACCACTGCCCCAATGAATAGGTGATTTAGACAGTTAACTATTTGAATAAGTAGTATTTTCATTTGTTAAAAGATTCACCAGTTTAGGAGGGTGCACGGTGCCTATGAGGTCTCATTGCAGGACTTCCTTCAGAACTTAGCTTTCTCACTGACTTCTCCAGACAGGTCATGAGCATCTGGCTCTGTTCTGCAAAAGGTTTCCTATGCGTTCTTCCTGTCATGTCTTCTCACTGGGTGTGATTCCATAGCTCTACATGGGGATCGTCCCTCTTCTCTTTAATGACTTCAGAATATCCTGTTGTAAATGTCCTCTGAGCTCATGAACTAATTCAGCCAATGGATACTTTTGGCTGCTAAACAGTGTCAAAGGCAATGTCCTTGCACAAGCCTTCTTCACACATGTGTCAACACATGTGGAAATCCCTACAGGAGAATTTTTATTTTTTTTTTTTTACCCTTTTCTCATACAGTCTATCCCATTCCTAGTTTCCACTCTCTTCAACCCTCCTAGTCCTGCACCCGCCTCCCATTCTTTCCAGATCAACTCCTCTTCCGTCTCGCTTCAAGAAAGAGCAGGCCTTACAGGGAAAGTGACCCAGCAGGGTATAACAAGTTATAATAAGACTAGGTACAAACCCTCATATCAAGGCTGGATGAGGCAACCCAGGAGGAAGAAAAGGGTCCCAAGAGCAGGCAAAAGAGTCAAGGATCC
Organism: Dicrostonyx torquatus; assembly: GCA_028555095.1. Classification (NCBI taxonomy): domain Eukaryota; kingdom Metazoa; phylum Chordata; class Mammalia; order Rodentia; family Cricetidae; genus Dicrostonyx; species Dicrostonyx torquatus. Next base: position 1,190,483 of record JAQHUG010000163.1, read on the forward strand.
CCCCCACTCCCATGGTTGGGAGTCCCACAGGAACACCAATCCACACAACCATAACATATACGCAGACCACAGCACACCCATGCAGGCTCTGTGGTTGTCATTTCAATCTCTGTGAATCCTGTTTAGTTGATTCCATGGACAGTATTCTTGTGGTATCCTCGACCCCTCTGGGAGAAATTTCTAGAAGTGTGATTGGTCAAAAGGTACTTTCAATTTCAGTGGCTATTAGAAATAACCTTTTAAAGATGCCAACCCAGTGTGACTCTCATGAAAAATGTGTGGCAGTGCTCCCCTGACTACATCCCGAATTGTCATTTGGTTATTTCACTCAAGTGTGAGATGCTTTTAGAGTTATTGAGGCTGGGGAAATTGTCCCAAGGCCTTGCTTGTTCAAGAATCATGAAACTTCCAGATTGTTCTCTTGTGGCTACTCAAAAAGAGAAGAATTTTTCAATGCTTTCTTTGGCAAATGGTTTACCACTGCTGCTACATTGGTAAGAAATAAATCATCGTAGTCTGTTTTCAGTATGAAGTACACTTAGAGCTGTCAGAGAATCACAGCTGAGCAGGAGGCACGAAGCCCCTGTCTTTCCTAGCTGGCAGCCATCTCTTGCTTCTTTAGGCTCTCTCCATGTATCCTAGGGTTGGACAGTTATGGGAAGTCTGCTGTGGGACTGAATTTTGTATCAGAAAGGAGGACTCTTGAGTCTCAGGATGATGGGAAATTTGGGGAGGGGACTATGCTCGCCAAACAGAAAACACTGTACTTCCCTGGAGAACTTAGACAGTGAGGAATGGAGGAGGCCGGGGAATTCAAAAATAAATATAACAACCAAATATACTGAGCCACGTATAGCCCCAGCCATTTTTGCCTTTTCACTAGGCTGCTGCCCAGCTTTGCATGGTCATAATATCTGCTGCTTCACTTTTTCTACTCGGGACTCTTCGCACTTTTATTATGAAATGACGATCATTGCTCTCTCACATTGAAGGGAGCTGGTATTTGTTGTTTGTTACCTTATCAAATGTGTTTTATTCATTCACCTAATCCTTATTTGAACACCTTTTCCTCGCTAAATGGGATTTAGCGAAGAAAAGTGCAGGATTTGACCTCTAGGCTTACATTCCTCCAGGGGAATAATGTATAAAAATGTGATAAATACGCAGCTGAGGAGGTGGCAGATGGGGGTGGGTGAAGGGTAAGACAGGAAGGGGAGGGGGAGGAAGGGAGTAGAGCAGGGAAAAATATATAGCTCAATAAGAAAATGTTGGACTTTGTCAAAGGCCTTTTCTGTATCAAATGGGATGATCATGTGGTTTTTGGTTTTGAGTTTGTTTATATGATGGATTACGTTTATCAGTTTATGTATGTTGAACTACGCCTTCATCACTGGGATGAAGTCTACTTGATCATGGTAGATGATCTTTTGATGTGTTCTTGGATTTGGTTTCTAAGTATTTTATTGAGAATTTTTGCATCTATGTTCATAAGGGAAATTGGTCTTTAATTCTTATTCTTTGTTGGGTCTTTATGATAAGGTTTGGGTATTAGGGTAACTGTAGCCTCATAAAATAAATTGGACAATGTTTCTTCTGTTTATATTCTATGGAATAATTTAAGGAATATTGATGTTAATTATTCTTTGAAATTCTGATAGAATTCTACATTAAAACCATTTGACCTTGTCTTTTTTTGGGGGGGGGAGACTTTTAATGACTTATTCTCTTTCATAAGGGTTATAGGTCTGCTTAAATTGCTAATATCTAATCTTGATTTGACTTTGGCAAGTGGTATATATAGAGAAAACTATCCATTTCTGTAGTGATATTTAATTTGCATTTTAATAAATAAAACTTGCCTGAAGATCAGAACACAAAACAGCACACTAGTCAGTCATTCAGTCATTCAGGCCAGGCAGTGGTGGTGCACACCTTTAATCCCAGCACTAGAGAGGAATATAAGGCAGGAGGAGATGGAAACTTGTTCTCTTTTCAGTCTAAAGGTTTCATAGATGTAAGAGCTCTCTGGTGGTTTGGCTGCTTTTCTTTTCTTTAGGTTGAACCCTAAAATATATTAAAAAAGAGGAAGTACAGGGAATTGTGAAAATCTAGAATGGCTGATGACTGGGGCCCCATTGAGAAAAGGGCAGTTGATTGAAAATGTGATTCTACGGGAGGTTAACCCTGTGATGGCTGGAAGGAGAGACCGCTAAACAGAGGCTGTGAGCAGAGAAAACTCTTGAGGTACCAGTGTGGCTGCAGTGGAGGGAGGAAAAGAGAACAGAACAACTTACTATCTTACAAGTTTATCACTCACTGTGCCACAAATGGAGAGGCACTACAAGGTCTGAGCAGAACAAGGGGCCTGATTTGATCCATGTTTTAAAATGTGACTTTGAATATTAAATAATGCAGACTGCTATTCCCCTAGAGACTGAGGTATGGGGTGTCAGAGATGAAGAGAAATTAGGAATACCTGCAAAATCTTTAATATGAGTTGCTTTAAACTGTCATGGTGAAGCTTATGGAAACGGCAGGGTTTGGAGAGCACACTGGAAGTCTATTTTGATCATGTGATATTAAAGTAGCTATTAGATATTTAAGTGCCATGTCAAATAGCTAGATAAATGAGCAAGGGAAGGATAGAGAGAAGTAGGAAGTGGGGGAGAGGAGAGAGAAGCACATTTTGTCAAACGGTAAAGCCAAGCTCAGACTATCTGTGATAACTACAACCGGAGCCTGTCCTCTGTCTATAGTATTGCCGCCACCAACAGTTTGCTTCACTTGGTTTATTCAAGTGTCCTTGTCACAAAGAGTTGGGGTCTGTTGGTTACACCTGGGACACAGTAGATCTGGGACACAGTAGATCTTGGGCAATGAGTACACTGAGTATGTGAGCTATCTAAGGCCTCGGAGCCTACTGAGACAACAACATGTTGTATGGAAGTCTCTCAGCAGAAGTCTCGCAGTGTGGCAGACACCTTGCACTTTTGTTTTGTTGGTTGTAGTGTTTTTCCTTCAACTGTGCTCTGCTGGCTGCAGCAACGTTACAGTAACAAGCCATTCTCCTCTGTGTTTTGAATCTTGACTATACTATAACTTTGGTGACTGTATTATTTGTTGTGACAATTGGTGACCTCAACTTCCTCTGCTAACAGGTATGGGAAAGACTTGTTTAATAGCCACCATTGTCAGGAAGCCATAAATGAGGAGAACCAAGATGGAGGACCCCTGTTCATTTAAAAATGTAGCTCAGAGTGAGCAATAACATCTCATCATTATCTAAAATGACTTCATGTCTCTTCTGTCATTAACTTAGTGCTTGGACTTTTTAAAATTTATTTTTCATTAATCTTTTATGAATTAGGTGTGAAAGGCTATTGATAAACTCTAGTGGTTAAAATTTTGGCTTCAAAGCTAGGGCATTTCTTTAATGTGCTGTGTGAATCCCAGTTTTCTCAGCTTCATAATAGATTTTCTCCACAACAACAAATTTCCTTCAGAGTTCAGAGGGCATCAGAAGAGTTAGGAAATGTCAGTTCCTAACACTGTGTCTTACACAGAGTAGCCATCAATAAATATGTTTGTAAGACAGATGAGATGGCTCCAAGAATAAAGGTACTTTGTTGCCCAGCCTGGTGATGTAAGTTCAGTCCCTGGGACCTGTATGGTAGAAGGTGAGAACTGACTCCCACAGACTGTCTTCTCACCTATACACATGTGCCATTTGTGTCATAGTGCAAGCCCCCACAAGTAGTCCTCTGTCTCCACATGCCTGTAGACACACCCATACATATAAATAAACAAATACATAAATGTGAAAGTTAAAAAATCCTTGTATCAGCCTATTATAATATGTAACAGTTTATATGACAATTATGTCTGTCAAAAGGCTGTATTTAAAATGAAAAACTGTACATCATGTAGAAGAGTTGCTTACACATATTTTTAACAACAGTAGGCTTGTGTATGTTTTAAACTGAGCATTTTCATGTAGGTCAAGCTACAGTCTCCTGCCTCAGCCTCTTTAGAGTTGGAATTATGGTTGTTCCCCATCAGAGACAGTTTCAATAAAAATACCCCTTACCAGAGTAGGGGCCTGGGGATCAGAAAAATAGTAAAGAGGACAAGACGTGAGTGAAAATAATAAAACAGAAACATAGGATGGTGTCAGGGAGAAAGTTTCAGTGAATACTGAAATCACTGCCTTTAATTTTCCATGCACTTTTATACCCTACTACAAAAGGGGGAAGAAGACAGCAAAAATACTTCTTTAATATGATACAAAAGACAGCTTAAACAGTTAATTGCTTCAATACCTTGAGACATCAAGTCATTAGCATTCTGTTGTTTAGGCAGTGAACACACCCTAGACCAAATATCCTGAAGGCAACCACTCCCAAGGTCAAACCTCCTGTTTCAAAAGGAGCAGAAATATGCTTGCATATCCTGACCATTTGTCAGGGTAGAGTGGCTCTTCCTGTATGGGCCACCTTAGTGTCAAAAGAGCCAAGTAACTGCATCCTGGGTCAGGACGCAACCCTGGTTGTAGTCAACAGTTTTGAGCAACCTCAGACTCTCTGACCTTCAGACAAGGTGGACATAGGCTCACATTTTTGGGCCTCCACAGTGCACTAACCTCACCTAGACAGCAACAATATTTTATGAATGACATTTCTAGCCATTTCAATTTGCAAAATATGTAAGTCATGTTAAAATAATTTTGAAGCATGAAATAAATTTAAATGCATATAATATTTAAAAAGTGAATTGCTGAAAAGTACTGAAGTGTTGAATGAGCTTAGGGTCATTCAAGTTATCCAGGAGCTCTGTGGCAGTTCTTATCATTTGGTCTAGCTTCCTTTGTATTTATATTTTATTTTGGGCTCAATAATCAAGACAATCCTGATTCACTTGCATTTTAGTTGCAGACTCTAATTCTTTTTTGAACATTTCTTAAAATATGTTTCAGATTAACTTAGCTAGGAACCTGAAAGGAGGCAAGTGTGTTTTAAGGTTGGACTACATTAATTTGAAGAGAGGAGCTCTCTACATTTCTACTTAAAAAGATACATTTTTTTCAAGAGCTAATACAGCTATGCATACATCACATAGATGAGCATTTTGTTTAAGGAATTTAAAAACACAACCTTGGTCTTTTTCTAACCAGACAGCTTTTGTATTGTGTTACTCCAGAAGGCCTGAAATCAATTTCAGACAATTCAAAGACTTTCCCCTCTTCGTGATCCATGATTTCTGGTACTTAGTGCCCAGACATGACAGAATGAGGCACATCTAGTCTCTAATGGTCAAGCACTGTGTCCTGCTGAGATAGTGTCTCTATGTGGCTAGTGTTTTCTTCTCTTGGACCACTGTGTCTAGTGAGGGTTATGAGACTCTCTCTCTCTGTTCAGCTCCCTCTTCTTTTTAACCCCTAACTTATTTCCCATCTCTCTCCTTAAGTTACTAGTCCCTTTCATGTGACATGGGGAAATAATTGGTTGAATTCATCACTTCAATAGCATGATAAATAGGAGGCAGGGTTCCAGTCCTTCTGCTGGGTTGTGTGTAGCCTACTTCTTGCGTCAGCCACTGCTAGTTGTTAGAGAAACTTTGGGTATCCTGAGCTTTTTGGTTTTCATCTGGTAAAGAAAAGCATCCGTTGCTCTTGAGAACCCTAAGCATACCCAGGAAGTCCTAGCTAGATGTTCTGTCTGAGACTTGGGATTTGATATGAGTTTTTATCACCCATAACAACATGGAACTCAATTTCACCTCTGACACTTCTCAGTTCCCCTGGAGGTCTTGGTTCGTGCGAGCACCGTCTAGTTAGCAGGCAATAATCCCAAACTGTAAGTTCCAAGGGTGGAAACATTTGTTAGAGTACATAGGTTGAGGAATTCATAGCACAAGAAGAAAACGGATATCGCAAGGCCTGAACAGAATCAAAGACACCATTCCCAGCATGCTTATGGTACATGTTCCACAGTTATAAAGGGTTATTTGTAGAGTGACTCTGAAAACAGAATTCCTGTCCGGGTAGTTCCTTCTCTTATGACATTTCCACCTCAGTAGTATGCCACAGCTCTCCCCACTGCTCAGGCCGTTCTGTGCTATCCTTTATTTCCCATTAAAGCAGAGATAGCTCCATCTCCAACCCGTGCCTCTCAGGCCCTCTGCTTCCTTGTCACTTCTGGTCTTCTGTGTCATCTTGTCTCTCCCTGCTGCACTAGTTTTAGTCACTTCCTGCTCTCCTGCGCCAGCCCCCACACCCGTTACCCAGAGAGTGAGAAAGTCAAATCTCCTCAAATTGTCCAAAGCTCACCCTTGCTGGAAGGAAAGTATCTCTTATATCAGATACAACGTGGCTCCTGACAAGCTCCCTAGCCATTCCAACATCATCTACCTGTACAGACCTTCTTGAATTAATGCAAAAGTAAAATTGAGCTGGGCGTGGTGGCTCATGCCTATAATCCTAGCACTTGAAAAGCAGAGGCAGGAATATTGTCAAGCATCTGAGGTCAGCTTGGGCTATGTAGTACATTCTAGGCATGCTGGGGTCGAGATATGAAGCTCTGACTCAAAGCAAACAAACAAAACCCCAAAGCAAAATTCTTTAAAAATGTGTTCTAATGGACATTCTCTCTCTCTCTCTCTCTCTCTCTCTCTCTCTCTCTCTCTCTGTCTCTCTCTCTCTCTCTCTCTCTCTCTGTCTCTCTGTCTCTCTCTCTCTCTCTTTCACACACACACACATACAAAATGCCCATATGCATGGAATTGAGAAGTTGTATTTCTGATTGTGTTTATTTTAACCATGAGTTCATCTCTTGAGCTTTCCTACCTCTGCCCAGAAGTACCCCTTTAGACTTTGTTAGGGAAAGAGCCATTTTGCCAGTCACTTAGCATTTTCCTGACCTGTCATCTCATCCCTCATATTTGACATCTCAATCCAGCCTCAGCTGGCAATTTCCCATCACTTCTCCTGCCCCATCCTCTCCAGGCCATCTCTTACTCTCCTGGGGAAGCAGAGCGGTTGGACTAGTTTTCCTAGTGTCTGGCTGGCTCTCTTCATTGTCATCACCATTGTTGTCACTGTCAAGTCCTCCTCCTTCTCCCGCTCTTCCTGGTCCTCTTCACTTGTTTTCTTGTGCGTGTGCATGCGTGCATATGGAAGGAGGAGAGGATGTATTCATCTGAGCATGTGTGTGGAGAGGGCTGAGGTGGATGGCGGTGGCTTTCTCTGTTGTGCTCTGAGTTATTTTAAGAGATGGCCTCTCGTTGAACCTAAAGTTTGTTCTTTCAGTTAGGCTGGCTGATGAGTGTGCCCCCAGGACCTCTGCCCTCCTAGTACTAGTGACAGATGAGTGCTGCCCCACCTGCTTTTTCCCTGGTGCTGAGGATCTGAACCGGGTTCTCGTGTTTGCACAATAAGCACTTAACCCACTGAACCGCTCTCCAGCTCTGGTCTGTTTTCTTTTTCTTTTTTTTTTGGTTTTTTCGAGACAGGGTTTCTCTGTGGTTTTGGAGCCTGTCCTGGAACTAGCTCTTGTAGACCAGGCTGGTCTCGAACTCACAAAGATCTGCCTGCCTCTGCCTCCCAAGTGCTGGGATTAAAGGCGTGCACCACCACTACCCGGCTTGGTCTGTTTTCTTTATGGTCTGTTCTCAACCCAGCAATCTTTAAAACCAAGAGCATTTCTTTTAACAATTCCCAGTGCTGTTGCACACTATTGGATGACCTGTAAGAGCCGGCCCACTCTTTCTGCAGACTCATCTTGGACTATCCTAGCTTGCTCACTCTATATCGGCGTCAAGTCTCCTATTTGCTGCTCAAACATCCATGGGATTTTTGCATATGGAACCGCTTCTGCCTTCTCTTTCCAAAGCGTCATTTCCCTTACTGAGGTCTCCACAATACTCATCATGCTTGATTAGATTACATATTTAATATGTATTTATTCATTGTGTTTTTATCTAAAATTTGAGCTCTGGTTAGAGCTTTGTTTTCAGAATCCGACTAGGAAATAAAGCAGGGTACAGAGATAGTAAAACTGCAGTGAGGACATAAGCTTTGACACCTTCGATGAAGTGCTTTAAAAGGTCCTTAAGGAAGCAGTGTTGGAATCTGCTTGTGGAGAAGATGCCAGCGATCAGAGAACAGGAGACTGAATTCCATGCGTGGACACTTTAACTAAGAATAATAAATTGTTTAAATTTTAGCTATTGATATTGAAAGGCTTTTAAATAAAGTTTTAAAATTTAAGTGATAATTACAGCTTTAAGAACATTAAAATATTTTTAAAAATAAATTTGACCTATATAGTTAATCTCAGGGATAGTGTTTGTCATTGTTTTTAAATATTTATTTTCTTTTATTTATGTGTATGTAAGAGAGAGTGTGCCAGAAAGTGACATTGGATCACTTGGAGTTACAGGCATTTGTGAGTCATCTGATGTGGGTGCTGGGCTCTAAACTCCAGCCTTCGGATGGAGCAATGAACATTCTTAACCGCTGAGCCCTCTCCAGCTCTGTAGCTCAGAATACTGTCAATGTAAAAAGAAAGCAAGACAGACAGACAGAAAGAAAGATACTATTTGACTCAACTCTTACAATCAAGCATTTTGAGTATGTGAAATGGGGAGAGAGAGAGAGAGAGAGATTTCACGGTATTGACGGATTCATGTACCCAAGGCTTATATAAGTATATAAATGATATTTCTGTTCTCTGCTTTTGAATCCAATTCTCAGAAGAGTTTCTATTTTTTTTTTTTTAAACTGGGATGAATGAGCTGATGGCGATAACCAAAGCCAGGCAGGTTTTCTGGTGGTAAGTGCACAGTGCACAGACTGCTCCTTCATCCCAGGGTCACACTGGTCTGACAGAGAAGGGATTTTGTGTGGTGTGCACGTTGTCACCGTGTACTTTTTAAAAATAATGTCACTGACTCACACCTGCTAAAATAAGTGAACCTTCCTATCTTGACTGACTCACATTTTGGAAAGAGCAACTCCGCATTCCAGAGGACAAGAACGATGGCGCTGGAAGAGTGGGAACGTTCGCAGCAGGAAAACAGAGACAGAATAGGCCCCTGTGAGCTTCTAACTGATTAGTGTGAAGACTAGGGGAATACGTCTACCTTGGATTATGATTTAATCTCTATGTCGGTGGGACTTACTCTCCTCAAATTCAAGTATTGAAACGCTTGGCATAGTAGGGAGAATGACATAGCAGGGAGAATTAGAGCAGTCATGAGGACTTAGTGGGACTGGTTCCAAACTGCACTAGAAAGCACCTTGAGCACAGCCCCTCCTCATAAATGGTGGGTGTTACAGTGGATAAATCATTTAAAACAAAATGTCTGGTCTTCTGCAAAATTTAAAGAGCGAAATGGAGGCTGAGCACACACACACACACTCTCTCTTTTTCTCTCTCAACTGATTTTTCTTAATTAGCTAAATTAGCACATTCTTTTGTTCTCCCTTAGAGCACGTTTTCTGAGTGTGGTTTTGCAAGCCGTGGACTCGGCAGACTCAGGCGAGGCTTCTCTGGCTGTGAGTCCATATGTAGGTGCGGGGACACACCGAGAAGCAGAGATGATCTCGAGCATTATCTGCTCTTAACTGGTGAGCAAGGCTGCACCCCAGCCTCCGATTTCAGCTGGTACTGACAGCCGCAGTGAGAAAGAGCCTCCCAATCAGTAAATCCTTCAGCAGAAGCCTTCTGCTCCACACTTGAACACTTGACACCACACACACACACACACACACACATTTCATCTCGCTTGGCTCTCGGACTTATTAAGCATTTCTGTAATACTTTTCAGCGTTGTCTGCTTTTCATTAGTGGCTCCTCACACCAGTCTGTGTGAAAGCGGATAGAGCAGTCCATAATTTTACAGACAAGGAAATTGAGGTGCAAGGGAGCCTGGTGTGGTTTGGCCAAGGGCACCAGAAATTAAGTCCCGGAACTCATAACTGAGCGCCCAGAGTGTCTCACTGTTGAGTCATGATTGGCTCTATCAGGCAAAGAGTTCTTTGTGGGAAGTCTATGTATTCCAATAAAAGCCCGGAGTGATGTGCTCCTCTCTGTGGAAGAGCAAATTGTACTTCCTGCCGCCGCAATACAGTACCACAGAAATGCCATACCATCAAATCTCATGAAGCCCCTGCTCACTAGAAAACCTGGCTGGTGTTTTCTACCAGCCCAAGAGAAAGCCTGTTCTCTATGGCCACTGTGGCTCCTTGGATTCCCATGGATGGCCTCATCACTCGCTCCTTCCATCCCTGCTGCAGCCATGATGAAGGTACTCACTCAAGTCTCTAGGAATGCCTGTGTGCATAAAGAACCGCGCCGCCCTTCATTTCCCTGCCTTTTCTAAGACATCCTAGTCCTCTCCAGACTTCTCCAGGGCGATCTATTTTGCTCTTCTGTGTAAGACTGTCAACCATGAGTTCAGATTGTTGATTTTTACTAAAAATGTGCATTAAACCACTCTTTTCTTCAGACTATCATTACCGCCCAGAACCCGGTGATTCCGTCTGCTCCCCTGTAGATCCCATTGGTTCTACAAATGCTAGGAAGACAATAAATGTTTGTAGATTGCGTGAATGAGCAATGCACCATGTGACATTACACTTTCACTACCGGCCTTTGAAGTTCCCGTGCTGTGTCAGGTGCTGTGATAAGTGCTGGAGACACAGTCGACTCCCGGAAGCTCTAGGGATAGAATTTCTGGTGGGCACAGGGTGGGGGTGAAGTGAGATATGAGTGCTGCCAGCAGAGATTTTTGGTTTAAAATATGTCTCACCTTGGAGTTCTGGCCTTTAATTAGTACAACCAGGATGCCCTAGCTTGCCTTCTATTCCTCTGATAAACACCATTTCAACTTAGGGGAGAAATATTTATTTGGCATATACATCCCAGGTCACAGTCTGTCACTGAGGGAAGTCAGGGCAGCAGGACCTCAAGACAGGAATTGGAGCAGAGGTCATGAAGGAACACTGCTTACTGGTTTGTTCCCCATGGCTTTCCCAGTCTTCTGTCTCATACCACTCAGGAGTGCATGGCCAAGGGCGCACTGCCCACAGTGGGCTGGGTACTCCCATATCAATCATCAATCAAGAAAACGTCCCACAGATATGTCTATAGACCAGTCTGATGGAGGTATTTTCTCAGTTGAGATTCCCTCTTTTCAGATCACCCTAGGTTGTGACAGGGTGACAACTTAATTAATCCATCTTGGTACGATACAGTGGAAGTGGGCGCTGGTGATGACTGTACTTTGACCACAATTATACCCCGGGGCCATCCCAGTAGAGTGAGTGTGTAGTTACTCTCAGTATATGGATTATTCTAATAAACTGTTGGTTCTGAGCTAACTCCCCAGGTTAAAGCATCTGCCCAATGCTCCCAAAGCTTGTGCTGGGTGAAAAAAAACAAGTAAAGGACCTGTGTGGTCACATTGTAATCTATATGACTGGAACCACGTGTTTCCTGGGGGAGCCCTAATTATACTGGCACTTCTACGGCAGCGACAGAGCAGGTGAGTCAGCTCAGTTCAGTTGCTCACTGTAAGCTTGGCACCTGGCTTTGCACATGGAGCATGCTACGGAGGTGGGGTGGGGGCAGGAGGCTGAAGGAATTCTAGTCCAACTCAATTGCTCAAAACTGCCAACTTGGCCTGAGAGCTTTCCCTTGTGAGTGAGACACGGATGACAGTTGACACCCCTCTTTAGCCGAAAATGCAATTCAAGCATATGTTTAAGATGGCAATGATTAAAATATTACCTTTTCAGAGCCCTTCAGTATTCCTGTGCCAAATGCCTAGCCATACAGTGTGGAGTTGTCTTGGGAGAGCAGGATAGTGGCTCCCAGTCACGGCCTTGTAGAGCTCAGCCTTGGCAAGAGTTCATGAGGTGGAAGAGGAAGATTTGCATATTAGTAATAAAGGTGAAAATCCCTCACACCTAGAAGGTGTTGAAATTCTGGTGAGCTTGCTTATCTTCTTCTGGCAAGTGTCCTATAGTAAATCGAAGATGGCATGCTCATGCTGCTAAACCCTCTCTCTGTTCTCCTGTTCTGATTTCTCCAAACTTAGGTCCACCACTCTGCCCAGAGGAAGAAATGTCCAACAATCCACTCAGAAAAACACAGTCATAATTGCTCCTGTACTCCTTTGGGTTGAAGTCAAGAACACTTTTGTGTGAACAAAGGCATTGTTCTTTTGTATATGGCTACAAAAAACACACAAGGAGAAACATCAGAACACAATGCTATAAGGCTAGCTGGACTTGATTAACAACTGGAATGTCAGCGTTTTAGTCTATCATCTCTTTTAGGGAGCTTTTTTCCTTTATAATTTTTTTGAAGTTGTAAGTTAATCTCATTTCTTCCTTCCCTTTCCTCCCTCAAAACCCTTCCATATACTGCTCACTTTCCTTCAAATTCATGTTATTGTTTTCATAGATGTATATGTATACACACATAATATCTATCTATCTATCTATCTATCTATCCATCCATCTATCATCTATCTATCATCTATCTATCTATCTATCTATCTATCTATCTATCTATCTATCTCTCCATCCACTTGTCTGTCTGTCTATCTGTCCATCCATCTATCTATCATCTATCTATTATCTATCTATCTATCTATCTATCTATCTATCTATCTATCTATCGATCTATCCATATCTCATGTTCAGTCTGTGTAATGCCACTTGTATGTATGTTTTCAGGACAATCAGTTAGTCTGCTCTTTTCTGGGGGACACCACCCTTCCTTTCCTTTTCCCAGTTCTTTGTGTAGGGCTGAGTCTCATAGGCAAAATAAACAAACAAATTCCTCAAAGGCAGTAATATGACAAGTACTTTGAACACTCTACCATAAAATAAATAACAAATAAAATGCACAGGAGGCAACCAAGTCAGGCATCACTTATCATTAGGAAATTACCAATGTAAGAAGGGCATATAAGAATAATGTGCTGAGCAGGATGGCAAAAGTTAATAAAAAAATTCGGAGCCCCAGAAATCAAAGCATCGTTACTGTGAATGCAAAATTGCAGGACTAACATTTTGGAAAACAGTTTGGTGAAAGCATTAAATTGTCAGCAATCAAACTCCTAGATGCCGATCTGAAACTTACATCCATCCACACAACTACCTAGATACAGACATGTAAGCTACTTTCATAATTGTCCCAAACTTTAGCTATTTTTAATCAGTGTGTTTCTTATCAAATTAATACCAGGTGCACTTATAAAATGATATTGTTTCTAAAACTTATTTAAAATTTTTTGTACAATATATTTTGATCATATAATTTTTCCTTTCCCAACTCCTCCCATATCCTCCCCACCTCTCTATCCACCCAATTAAAATATCTTATTCACCTTCCTTCCTTCCTTCCTTCCTTCCTTCCTTCCTTCCTTCCTCCCCTGGCCTTCTGTAAAATCATGTTCTTAATTCCCCAATTCAAATGTCTGGGTAAAGATATAATGGTTGAGTACTAGTGTTTTTGAGGCAGAACACAACAACAACAAACCATATGAACAGGAAACTATATGAATCAAGTGCATTAGCTGTAAGTTGATGCCCCTCCTTGGCTATGTATCAGTACGTGTGTCCTATCCAGACAGACTGACGGGCTAAGAACAGGGCTTGGGAGGAAGGAAGAGGTCATCCTTCCAGTGACATAGGAAAAGAACACTCAGTGATCATGGATGAGTTTTCTCCTACTATCCTCTGCCCTGTTTAACTCACCCTTCCTAAACATGAGCCGCATGACTTTGCTAAGGCCAATGTCTCGGCTTCATTTTCCTGTCTTTAATATAAAAATGGAGAGAGATACCTGGTATGTAAGTAAAACCTTATGTACGGTTTCAGTGAGGGTTCTATGATACTACATGTAAGACATTTGAAATGTTTGACAGTGTTACATAAAACTCAATAAAATAAATGTAATATTCTTGTTAGACCTCCGCTCACTTGATACCTGGCTACGTTTCTGTATTTCAAGCTGTGCATTTGCAAGTTTGTGACTAACAACCATGAAGGCCCCTTGACCCAGGAGGAAGGCGCAGTAGGTGCCTCTCTCCTAAGAAGCCTCAGTGGGCCCTAGTCCTCCTCAGTATGGGTTTGCTACAGAAGCTAGCATGGGAACAGCCCCAGAGGAGGAGTAGAGGCCACAGATAGCGCCACTTCTCAGGAATGTCATAGACCTCATACACACGGATAGTCTTTTTGCCACGCTGCTTACTAAAAGCAATTTTTCTTTTTCTGTATTTTTATTCTAAGGCAAAAATCAGGCTAAATGTCTGAAGATGTGAGCATTAAGTCTCCTTGAGAAACTGGCTATTTGGATGGTGAACTGGCTGGCCCTGAGACCTCTCTCCAGACTCTCAGAACGTTCTGTCTTCTGTGGTCTTGTTCTTCTCTTCTCCTTCCAGAACGTAAACCACAAGAGTCTGCATCGTTCTCTGCTTTGTACTGCTGCTGAAGGAGTTTGCTTCTCCAACACACGTGTAACCAGGTCCTTGTGTTGTATCTCTTCTGTCTGAACTATCACTGTGATACGCTGAATGAAGACCTAGGGTGACCTCCGTGAGGAAGGCTGAGTCTTGGCAGCAACGCAGCTTTCTGGCCCTATTGTTAACCTCCCTGCTCAACTTAGCTGTAGCACACAATTGTTATAAAAGCGGAGCAAAACACCAGTTAGGCAAGTATGTTTCTGTGTTCTTATTTTTGAAAATGTCCATTTAGTCTTAAAGGATTCATAGAATTTTATCTCACTTCAAAATGGAAAAGGAAAGTACATTTGATTATTTAATTATTTTTTCCTGAATCAGCACACCCAAATTGAACTATTACTTTCCCTTTTTAAAAATAATAACAGTTTTAATTTGTTTTGTGAGGCAGCGTCTCATATAGTTCAGGCTGCCCTCACACATGCCATTTCGCCGAGGCTGACCAACTCCTGATCCTCCTGCCCCACAGCCCGAACTCTGGGATCACAGGTGAGCATCACTCACCTTTCAGAATAGAAGTTCTCTTTAGAAGAGTTTAGGTTCAGAGCAAGAACTTTTTCGATTCTTAACATTAAACGAAAATACAATAAGTTTATCCTACTCACTCCGAAAGAAAGGTGTTGCTTTCCTTTGACTATCTATGTGTTCGCCGGACCCCAGCCCCAGAGTTACTGTTTCCTGCTAGCAGAAAGGAGGGCCGCCCGCGCTCCTCATCCTCTAGTGCAGATCTGGGAGGTGAAGCTTCTTCCCCGCCATTGGCGCGGATTTAGCTCTGGCCCATTTTTAACCGCTGCAACGTTTTTGATGGGTGAGAAAAACGTGAGGAATTGGGGTGATGTTCACGAACTGAATTTGTTCACTGGAAAGTAAGAGTCAGGTTGAGACCGTTGGTCACTGAAATAAAGCATTAGTAAGGGACTGGAGCTCGTGTTTTGTTTTCTCTCTTTGCCAAGTAGGCACTGCTTCCACAGCATCTTAATGCAAATTCCAAGAAGACCATGAGAGGCTGAGTTAGGCACCTGTGCTCAGTCTCTAGAAAGACCCCTTGTCATGAACCAGGGAGTACTTTAACGACTTTGTCCTGGCCAGGCCAATTCGTATAATTTTGGTGCTGGGGATCAAACCTAGGGCCTACACATGCTAATCAACACATCACTTCCCCAGCCCTCAGCTACTTGAATGTCATGGAAAGCCCACACGCAGGCAGGTCTTGTGATTCCCATTTTCTTGAGAAGAAAACTAAGGCTCAGAGAGATTGAGCACCGTCTGAGCACAATGAGACACCTTGTCTGAAAGCTGAGCTTTTCTCCTCCCACAGTTGTCATCGTGGTCCTGGAAAAATCGAGTGGCCTTGCTTCTGCTCGCAGTTCAGTAGACATCCCAGCCGAGCACCCGTCAGGCCTTGCTCAGATCATACCACATCTACCGGCCCCTTCCCCGTGGTTATCCGGGAAGACTTTGCACGAAACATTTGCCCCCCGAGGTTGGATGATGGCTTCTATTTTACACTTAAGAAACCTGAGACACAATGATGCGTCCTCAGACTAGCGCAGATGTGTTTCTGATCCTCCAGCCCGTGACCTCCATTCTGTACAGATGTCAGCTCATCTCCTTGAAGGAGTAGTGTCCTCTGAACATTAAAATGTTGGGGTGCAAGCAAGGCAACTTTCTGCGTGTCTTTTTATTTCTAATTTCTCCATGAGGAGGCTGCTGAAGATGCTGGCAGTTTTCAACTAGAAAGGCTACCGGAAGCCGTTTCTGGCTGTGCGCTGGGTCTTTCCCACAGTCAGGACAGGGTCTCCGAGCTCCTTTCCTTCAAAACAGTGCCCCTTATTTGTCTCCGGTACCAGAGAAACAGAGTTTCCAAATAAGCAAGTCGAAAGTCCTCTTGAGGGATGCTGTGCCCAGTTTCTGATTGCTCTCACAGATGACATCGTATATCTGTCTCACTGCACATTAGGTTTTGAATCGCTCTCCTACCTCGAGGCTCTCTGGCAAGCACATTTTAGTAACTTCCCCAAGGCAACTTGAGATCTAGAAACCGAGTGCGCAAGCTCTGAGCCCTTTGTGGGCCATTCTGAGGCCTGTAAAACCACAGAGCTGGGGTCAGACCCCAGTCCAATGGGGGCTGGAAAAGTGGAAGGCAGGAGAGACCCCTTCTCCTTCCCATTGTGCTGGAATTTAAATGGAGCAACTGAAGGCGATTTCATTTTCAAATCTCCCCCCTGTCACCTCATTAACACCTCCAATGGAAGACAGCTGTGAGACCGTTAACCCTTTGCTTGCAGGGTCCTGAGGTGCTATTGGCTGGGATCTCTGGTCCTTGTGAGAAGACACCCTGCTGTCACCAATCTGGGTATTCGTAGCTTGAGATGAGGGTTTTTCCAAGACCCATATTTATACCCCAATAGTGTGCCATTGCACACAGAGAGCCGTGTACTTCTGCCAGCTTTTACATATTTTGAGTTGCTACTCCATAAGCTGCAGGGTTGGGTTTTTTTTCCTTTTTTTTTTTTTTAAAAAAAAAAAAAACTTGGCTGCCTCGGGTTCTTTTTGGAAATGAAATGAGAGCGTATGTGAACATTCATTAATTTATTCACTCATTCATTTACTCACACATTTAATAAGTCATGTTGGACGAGTGCCTGTGACATGCCAGGCAACAGACCAACATCATGGCAGTGACAGAGGATAAGCCATGGTCCCTTCCCTCAAGGAGGTTACTTTTTAATGAGGTTTTACAAAACAATTTCAATATAATGATGGCAAAATAATTGTAGGAGGAAAAAAAAAGGAAGAAAACAAAGGGACTAAGAGGGTGTTCAGGAAGAAAGAAGAGAGACGGTTTGAGTTCTTTGGCAAACTGAGTAGGCGTTGGCCCTATGAAGAAGAGCAGGGATGGAGAGCAGTGAGCCCAAAGCTGAGAGGATGATTTTGGTGTGATGTGTGCATCGGCTTCATGTAAAGCATATAGTCATGTCGTGTGTGGTCCCTCGCCGTGTGACCGAAGCAGTTGCCAATGGCATTTAAAGCAGTAAGACCTCAGCTGAAACCGCTTTGGGGACTCTCCTATAACCAGAGGTAGATCGGTTTGAAAGTTTCTTTCATTCCAAAGCTTCCAGTAAGAGTGTTTGGTCTCTGCCTTAACCTCTCTAGTTGCCTTTGCTTTCTAGCAACTCTTGCTTCCCATACCTCATACAGACACTGCAAAAAGTATCTAAATGCTCCAAGAAGTGGGCAAGTGCAAGGGAAAAATATTGGATACAGTTGTAGAAACTGTTACCCAATCTGTTTGTTCATCAGGAGTGCCTGGTGCCTGTGCTTTCTTCCGTGTTTGGGAATATTGACCCCCGTCACTGAAAAACTCAGTGTGGGCCGAGGGTGGAAAATGCGGTTAGACAATAGTTTACCGGTACAATAGGATGAGGACATTTCCAGAAGCAGAGGTTGGGGTGACAGTGAACCACCAGAAGCAATGACTTTTTACACTGAACAATTAACGGCAGCCTGGCGTGCCAGTCTGGTTAGGGCGTTACAGAGATGGTAAGTAGGATTCAGTGTCCATGGGAGAAAAGAGATGGGCAAGGGTGGTACTCAGTCTGCAAAATCAAAACACGGCAAAGACAGACATCAGAAACTTAAATGCAGCTGACCTACAGTTAAGTCTTCTGTCTGAGATAGTTTTTGGTCCTGAAACCGTGAAGGAAATGACAAATATCCAACAAAAATGGAAAGAGCAGAAAAAGATTAATCTCGGTTCATGTATGGATCAACTCAGTATGTGGGCAGGGGTCAAACCCCGGGCTGTAACTTCAGGATATTTTCCACATGGGACTATTTCAAGGAGCCAGATAAAAATCCTTCCAGTGAGCAGATATTCCAACAATACGCCTCAAAAACCACTTTATATATGAATAGAAGTTATCTAAAATAAAAACACAGATGGACTCATGGGTAGTTGTGAAAGGCTTTGTCGGTTGACCATAGGGTAGAAGAAGAAACATAAGAAAATGTGATGTAAACTGGTCTCAGAGAGGTTAGACATACAGACTTAGCACAGGGGGATAAACAAGGGGCACCTTAGTGTCACATGTTAAGGCTTCCAGACAACACCTAACAAGGAAAGAGCCATAAAGACTTAAGCAGATAGAAAGATTTGCTAGTCGTCAACTCACCAGCAATCTCAACACGGGTATAAGAGAGCTACTGATGGTATAAATGTGTTGGCAAGGAAGAGGCTCATCATAGATCCAGCAGCATGTCCTCCCTTTTCCTTAGGAAGCTGGCTGGCTAATATCCAATATGTCTGCAACACCGCCCACTGCTCAGCCGCTGGCGTTACTGCTCCAGGAGCAGGTCAGTTACTGTGTAGGGGCAAGCTGATTTCATTGACCCCCCCACCCCACTCTCAACTTTTCATCCAAGCTGGAATCATCACGTAGTATGAATTTGATTGAGGCAAGGTCTTTGCCACCTTTTGAGTTCATGGCACACGGCCGAAGAACTCCAGAGGACAGCGAATGCTGTTTCAGGAAGGAAAGTACGGGGGTTGGTATGCTACCACCAGATCCACTGTCCTACCACCGCCCTCAGAGCTGCCACCCTGACCACAGACTGACCAAAAGTGACTCACCATGAGTCTGGAGAATTTATATAATACCTAGAGAAACCAGGGATCTGATAGCTACTGCACAACCACGATGATTTTTTTTATATAAGAAAAGGATTCGTTGGTCTAGAAAGAAGAGGGGGAGCAAACATGGGCTCACTTTGTCATTCCCAGGGACTTACGAGGGAAATTTGTACATCCTCTCTCTATTATTACGCTGAAATTAGTGTGTTTAAATTTTCTGACTTTCAAGGAGGGGAACTTCATCAGAGGCTAGGTATCTTAGTTTGTTTACTATTGCTGTGATGAACGCCATGACCAAAAGCATCTGGGGGGCAGGTATTTCAACTCATAGCACGTCTTATTCAGTGATCTACTGCTGTGAAGAGACTGTGTGACCAATAAAACTCTTATGCGAGAAAGCGTTTAGTTGAGGCCTGCTCACATCTCAGAGGTTTAGTCCATATTATCATAGCAGGGAGTGTGGCGGCATGCAGGCAGGCCCTGGAGCAGTAGCTGAGAGCTACATCCTCATCCACAGGCAGAGAGAAACAGAGAGAGAGAGAGAGACAGAGACAGAGAGAGACAGAGAGAGAGATAGATACTGGACCTAAAACAAGACCATGCCTCCAAATCCTTCTAATCCTATCTAAGAGGTCCGCTCCCTGGAGAAAAAGCATTCACTATATCAGCTGATGGGGGAGGGGTCATTTTTATTCAAACCACCATGTACCTTATGGTCCCTCAGAAAGGGAAGTCAGGGCTTGAACTCAAGACATGAACCTGAAGGCAGGAACTGGAGCAGGGACCACGAAGGAATACTGCTTACTGGCTTGTTCTCCATCGCTCTCTCAGCCTCCTTTCGTCTAGAACCCAGGACCAACCTGCTTAGCAGTGGTAATACCTACCATGGATTGAGCTCTCCCACACCAACCATTAGTCAAGAAAATTCTCTCACAGATTTTCCTACAGGCATTGTAATGGAGGCATTTTCTCAAATGAGGGTCCCCTTCCCAAATAACTCTAGCTTATGTCAACTTCACACACACAGACACACACAGACACACACACACACACACACACAAATAAAAGCTAATCAGGACAATAAGTATCTGATCACTTAGGGATCCTTTGGCCAAATGATGTATAGATTAAAAAAAATTAGCATCCTACCTGGGATAATGGACCCTAATAGTCAAGGAGAAGCAGAGCTCTATACATTGGCCAGGTGATTGCTGAGCATCCCTTGGTACTCTTATACCAAGGGTCTGTGACATAGCAAAAGTCCAGGAGGAGACTGGGGTCCAGGGCCTTCAGACCCAGGAGTTGAAGTTTTGAGGCAGTCCGTGAAGCTATCTTCTTATCTGCCTGCTTTCAACGCCTGTTCTCAATGGGAATGAAGGTGGACAGTGGTGGCCTCCTGGAGTCTAGCTCAGATTCTCAAAGGATTGGGGAGTCCACAGTGGGACAACACTGTTTTCCTTGGAATGCTTCTGTGTCTGCGGGAAAAGAGTCACGTCATGAGCAGAAGGGTCTTTAACTAAATCTCAGTGGCATTTGGTTTGGGAAGTGCTCACTTGGCTTCACACAGTTGCTAGGGGAGTGACAGACACATTTCCTTCTCCCAGCCTAGCTCAGAGAGGTCTAATAGTAATTCCTGCCTCATTGATCTGGCATAAAGGGCCATGAAGACAGGGCGAGAGGCAGGATTCAACACGCCCAGCTGGAAACCTAGCGCAACTCCAGGGCCCTGTGTCAAAGGCCATGTGCCCTGTATCCACTCGTGACCCTCATTTTCTACATCTTCAAAAAACAAAACAACACTTGCTCCAAGTGCAGCCTTGAGTGACTTTGATAGACTCCCATTGCCAGCTGAAGTGACAGACACTTGTGACTTACGTCAAAAATGAGGTGTGTGTATGAACTGCCAATATTTTGGCGGCAAGTCTTTCCCTTGCACGTATTTTTGAAAAGTGGATTTACTTATGAAGTTTAATTTCCTACTGATTAATGGTCGCGTTAGCACTTAAAACGCCGGTAGGGAGAAAGAATCAGTATGGAGGGGGACACAGGCCACCTGGGCCTCTGTTCCTGCTGAGACACCATTCAGTGGTGCATCAGCACACAATGCCATGCTTATTCTACACCGGAATCCATCTGCGCCCTCCAGCAGGAAGACAAAAGAGGATTGTTAACTCAGAGAGGCACCTTGATGCAGTCATGCTATCGGACCCTTTTATTAATTGCCCCATCTGCAAAGTGAGTGCTCGCTGACACAGGTTGGTGCACAACTCTTAAAGCCCTTAGTCTGCTTCCTATTGGTTCCACATGTGTTTGTATTTGTTCTCAGTAGGCAGAGATTCCAGAGAGAAAATGAACCGCTGCAGATCGATTGCAGTATCAGTCATGCAGAAGACATGGCGCAGCGTGCCATTTGATTTTGATCTCGGTTTAACTCTTTGGAGGCAGCTGCTCTGGCTTCCTTGGCCTTTGTTTGTCAGACTATTATTATTGTTATTTTTTTAAGTCTCAGATGCTAAAGCCAGGGGCGAAGATGGTAGGATGTTCCCATTATGGAAAATAAAGCATTTCCCCTTTAGGTTGTGTCTGTGTTGGGCCAGAGCAATAGGAAAGCAGAGAGCATTAGAGCATTAATATGGTGTGTGTGTGTGTGTGTGTGTGTGTGTGAGAGAGAGAGAGAGAGAGAGAGAGAGAGAGAGAGAGAGAGAGAATGCACGTGCAAATACACTTGCTCCAGCTGATGAGAAGAGATAGGTCTTGTTTGTACATCCAATAATAACGTGAAACAAAAGTCCCCTGACAGTGTCTGCAGTCTGGACCCAGTGATGAAAGACAGACCAATCCAACTTGAAGGCTTACTTAGGTCATGATTTGTCTCTGTCCTTTCCTTTTGCACTTTGTTTTAAGGAGATTCGGTGAGATCAGGTGAAGGATGTAGGGTCTTGCCGATGCCGCATTTCATCTGGATTAGGTTACAGTCGGCTTGATGCTGGAGTACTTTTCTACGTTCAGCTTGGAGACAGAAGAGAGGGGAGGTGTGGCTGGCCGCCCAGAGTTTCCTTGTCACAGAGTCTCTGGAGATTCCAGGGCTGGTGTGGAAGAAACACAGAAAACAAGGGAGGAGGGACAGAGACGGGGACAGATACTGAGGAAAGCTCTGGACAGCCACGCAAGCTGACCTGCCCCTCCATCTTCCCCCATTAGGGTACTGGGGAATGTTGTTCTGTTTCTTGAAATTCCAGGAGCTGAACCCTGCCTTAATCCCTTCCAATGTCACATCTGAGAACTTACCTCAACAGCCTCCCTAAGACACTGGATCTGGCTTAACTTAACTCACAGGAACCTAGGCCAGTCCCTGCAGCCACAGGCCAATCTCTGCTGGTAACCAAAGCCACTCATTCCTTAGCTGAGGTGAAGTCAATTTCAAGTAATATTTGAGGAGAACGTAGTTTTTTAAGAAAACAGCGTGAGTCCTATTGTCAAAGGAAAAGGGAATAGAGGCTGCCAATCCAAACAACAGTCTGCAATTTACCCAGGAAGAGAGTCTTAGAACTTGGAAAGAAACAAATGGTGACTTGGTCAACAACACCATAAAGTTGCGCGTATCCATGCGTGTGTATTGGTGTGTGTGAATGTCTTTATGCACTGTGTGGCTATGGCATGTATTTATGTGTATATGTATGTTGGGGAGGATACTGATAACAGATATAGCTCTCAGAGTCCAAAGTTCCCACCTAAAATCCTGATTCTTAAAGTTACGTGTAACTTGACTTCTTGGCAACTACTTGGCACTAGGACTGATTCAGAAATATAGTAGAAAGGTTTCAGGTTGGGCTAACTCAATACAGTTTCTAAAGAAGTAAGCAAACCCTTGGTTAATTACCTCGTTTATCTTTTACCACAAATAAAAAATATTTTATGACACATAATCACTTAAAAACATCTGATATAGTCTCTGAAACTTCTACTTCCCCGAATTCCCCGTGGTAGTTCAGAAGAAGCCAGTTTTCCTCGGCTGACGCTTCGTTTCGGCTGTCACGGACCCTCGGAGAGTAAGTTTTCCAGCACCGTATCTGGAGTGACTGTGAATTCATGGAGGATGACATGATTTGTCAGGCCTGTGAAAACATCCTCTGCCGCATTAATCTTATGCCCTGCCACAGGAATGTGTCAGTCCACAAAATTTTCACCTTCCCAAATGTTTCAGCAGCTGGGATGCAAAGTCTCATTCCGAGACAAATGTGTGCCGCACATTTACAGTCTGAAAGGCAATCTTCAGGCATCCCTTGATTAGAAGGAACATTACGGTGCATTGTAATTCTTTCATTTAAGTGGCAGCTAATAAATTTATACTAGAAGCTACCCTCCAGCTCAACGACATATCCAGAAAGGTTTCAGTGAGTGTCATTTTCACCAACTCGTGTTTTACTATTTACTATAGACTTTCGGAGTTAGGTATAGTACATTAGTATTTACAAAGCTGGCACACACACACACACACACACACACACACACAGGCATGCTTTGTGGAACACACATGACATTCCATACTCAGAAGAGCAGGAGTAGATGTCCCTCTAAGAAGCCATCATAGCTAAGCTACTTGTGCAGTGCTCAGCAGTCAGCAACAACTCAAAAAAACACGAGCTGTGCTTCAAAGATTGCCATGGCTGTTACTTTATCAAACAGTAGCTTTGACAATATGGATACTATTGTGATTTTAATTTTTCTGTACTAAAGAACACATCGATTTCATCGACATTTGGAGCAAGCACTTAGGCCATCTCACTGATCCGAAGACATAGAATTAATTATTATTCTTAAAAATTAATCTGGAGTAAACCTTTCTTCTACCTCCGATGTCAAAGGCACTGCCTTCTAGCAAAATATGGACTGTCCAATCCCTGCCGGTGTTTCTGCCAGCTATGTTATTTCTTCTATTCTTAGAGCAGATGTGTTACTGTCTAACACTTCATGTCATTAATCTATGGGTTGGGTTCATTATGTTGTTTTGGTGTCTTCCTGCCAGAATGGAGGCTTCATTCAGTTGGAGTCCTGTCTATCTTGTTGACTAATGGATTCCTGACTTCCCGTTGCAAATCCCCATTTCCCCTGACTAACTTGTAATGACTTACAACGTTTCTCACTTGGGTACAACTCTGTTTCAGGCAAGAGCACTTGGAATATGCTCCGCCACTCTCTTCGCCCCTGCCCCACCCCATCCCATACCTATTCAGGACCTTTTTATAATGCCACTTAAGAACAGGCAATTGCTGCGATTTTGTTTTGGGTATTCAGGCTGTGGAATAAGAGCAGACAAATTCCTGTGGTTCAAGTTCTCTGATGTGTTGCCTGAGAGAGGGATCAAATCTATAAAAGAGGAGAAAGGTATAAAAGTTTACAAATGTTTTCACTGCTGGGGACTAAACCCAGGGCCTCATTCTTCCTCATCAAGTGTCCTACCAATGAGCCAAATTATTTAAAGATTCTCCAAACACATACAAATCCTTGGATCTTTGATTCTCTTTATCTTTCTTTTATCAATTGCTAAGGGATCAGTTGAGTTGAATGTGACAGAAACTCTATTATAATAGTGACTCCATCATGATAATAGTTCATGCTTTCTGATATAAAAGTAATACAAAGGGAGAAGTTTGGTTATGGGGTCTCTGCGGTGTGTCTGGGTATGCAGGCCTCTTTCAACTTTGCTGTGCCTCATGGGTAGCCTTTCTCCTCCCGACTCAAGACAGTACTTGAGCAAGTAGAAGGCTTATCTGTGTTCCAGGCCACAGCTGTAGGAAAAGACAAGGAAAGAGGGGTCCAAGAAGCTACTTGGTAACTTTTCCACTCAAACTTAATTCCGTAAACATGGTCCTGAGGCTGTCTATAGAGGAGGCCTGCAAATCCAGCTTTGATACTGGGTGGCCATGTGGTCAGAAATTCTGGAAATTTATTACCAAGAATGAAAGGAAGAATGAATACTAGGTAGGCAACTAGCAACCTCAGCTGAATTGATCTTTATGACAACTACTCATTAAGTCTTAGAATATTGCAATCATGAAGCATTGCCATTTTAAGAAGTTTTATTCTATGTTAAAGAAAATCAGGTTTAGCAAACCCTAACCAAGAATTATTATTTGTCATGGTTTTTATGTTGTAACTTCATCAAAAGGCAGAGCTCCAGCGAACCTCCCTCATGTCATACAGTTCCCTTTGGCTTTTGCTTGTGGTACCTGTGTGTCCTCTCTTGTGGTCTCAAGAAAGTATTTCAAACTGGTGAAAACCAGCATTGTAAGGTCTTAGAGGTCCTGAGCTTGGAGATGATGACCTTTCTGCCACATTTTTGTCAGAAGTTCAGCCTTGAACCAAGGGTTGGAGAAGTAGAAACAAAGCCATGTTGAAAAGTTAGATGTTTTTGCAGCAGTCTGAATGGTTCCATCAAAACATTAAAATTCATGTTGAAAGCCTGGCCTAGTGCGACCTACTTAACCACTGCAGTCATTCAGGAAGCTAACGCTAGGGAAGAAAACTCCATCCTAAAGGATGAACAAGGAAGAGGCAGCAATCGCTGCAATTTAGTCTCAGTTGTGAGCTCTTAGGAGGAGAAAGTAGCTGAGGCCTTTGCAAGGTGATTGGGTCACGGGCTCCACCCTTCCAGTGGCTTATCTCCAGAGTGATCTCTTATAATAGCCTGTCACTCACGTGCTTCTGTGTTAGTCAGAGCTTTTGTAGCTGTGACAAATACCACAGTACAACATAAGGAGGGGCAAGCTCTGTTTTTGGCTCATCATTCCATAGAATTTGAATCCAAGGTTGGCTGGGTTCATTGCTTTGAGTCTGAGGCAAGACAGGTATTGTAGAGACAAGAGCGTGTGCTATGGGCTGCTTGCATCTGGGTTACCAGGAAGAAGGAAGACAGAGGAAGGACCACAGCTCCATAATACCATCCAAGGACACACTTTCCAGTGACCCACTTCTTGCTAGGACAAATCTCACCAAATTTTTACTACCTCCCCAATAGGCAACCAGCAAAGCAGACCTATAGGGAAACATTTCAATTTCAAACTCTGACTTTTACCCTATGAAGCCCTGTGTGGCCAAGAGTTCCATAGAGCCTGTATCAGCAAGACCCCCTTACTTGAACGAATAAACTTTTAGACTATGAAATGAAAAAACCATTTTTCTTAGTAAGTTTTTTAGTCTTTTGTGTTCAGTTACAACAGCAGAAAATAAACTAAGAGAGCTTCTCAGGACAGGAAGAAATTGTGGCTTTTTCAACTCACTATAACAGGTACCTGGATTCTGCATTAGGAAAATAGGAACAATGGCTACCATTATGGTACATGTTATCAGGTTAATAAAGTGTCTATAGCAAAGACAGTTGTCAATATTTGTCTTCTCCTCTGTGAGGTTCGTCAGATCCTAGTACATGTCACTGACTGTGTGTAGACTCCTCAGTCCTACAGCCCATTTTACAACCCTCTGAACCACCTCTAAGGTCCCCATCAGATCTTTTGACATTTCTGTTACCTCAAATGTCTTCCTTTTACTTCCTAATCTACAAAAATCCTTTCCCACATTTCAGCTTATAAGTCTGATATTCTTACTCAATACTTGAGTCACCTGATGGTCACAATTTCTTGACTGCCCAATTGCTAGTGTCCCTGGAGGCTTTTACGAAGGAAGGCATGGTGGTACATTCCTCCACTTTGTTGGGATTTTTAATGTATCTTGCTCATACCTCAGACAATTGAGAAGCCAATATCTCATGCCCTAACTCAAGCTGGGCTCTCTCCCAACCCAGTGACCCGATTCCTGCCCTTAAGCCCCATCCCCTGAAGATACCACAACTTCCCCAAACAGCATACCAGCTGCGGACCAAGGGACACATGTGCCCATTCATACAGTCTATATCCCCACTAGTTATCATGATGAAACTGACCCTAGTTTTAGTATTTTATATTTAACAATTATGTAAATATGAGCTATGACTTGACTTCTGAACATTCATTTCAGACTCATTAAAATGATAAATTTCTGAACCTGCTTAGCAATATTATTGTAAGGATCAGAGGAGAATGCAGACAAGGCTGTTTAAGTATCACAAGTTATCACTTAAATCCTTAGCCCATGGTGATTTGCTAAATGAATAATCAATGAATAAATAAAAACCCATAAAATATGAGAAACTAGCTCTCTAGAGGTTTTTTTTTTTGTGTGTGTGTGTAGGAACATAGATATTCTTCCAGTTATCCCAAGACAGGAAGCTTGAATATTATAGATTAGGAACATCAGATTTGGGGTTCAAGTTGCATGACTATTCCATGTTACACCAATTAGAATTACAAATTTCAGACAGTTCCGAAGATGTGAGACATGAAAGATTCACTGTTATTCTAAAATAGTAACCCTCTCATGAGGTTTCCTTTAGTTTGTACACTTTATAGGAGTCTACATTTGGTCCTTTCACAGGTTAGACTTGTGTGTGGTTACAATGCACTCACTGTCGAGAATCCACACACCGGGAAGAACACGGCCCGGTTTGAACACAGTGTCACTGAAGGTCCTCTCTCAGCTCTGCTGATTCATCAAGCAGGTTGCATCAGATTGAGGCTGGACTTGTAAAAGTATAACTTGCCCAGGCTTCTTGTGACCCTCACCATGCAGACCCTCAGGGGCCTATTTTTATCCATTTTAGTTATGTAATAATAAAGAGCTATGGGATGCAACTCATTATATTCAAGAAGACTGTCTTCCTGTTGACACTACTACCGCAATATATGGCATTTCTTTTGAATTTTGTTCTAAATAGGGTGATGTATAGCTGGTCAGTTTCATTTTATAACAGCTTTGAACACTTGCCTTCAGTGAAGTTGTCCAAGTTTTTAATCTTCATTTGTTTTCTCCAAGAAAAAAAAAAGTAAAAATGTATTATATGAAGTAGGATCTCATGTATCCCAGGCTGACTTGGAACTCTATGTAGCAGTTGATATAGTCCTTGGAACCGAACTCAGGGCTTTGTGTACTAGACAAGGACTCTACGAACATCCCTATACTCCTTATCAAACATCATAATTTTTGAAGAAAAATGCTTAGTTACTTTCAAAAAATCAATTTGGTTTTTATTTTCGGCATCCAGGATACTTAGGCCTCAAACTGAGCCAAAGTTGCAAACACACTGGGCAGTACTCATCGTAGCATTTATTCTTGTCTTGTTTCCTTCATGACATGGATTGTACTTTATCTTGAAACCTTATGTTTTCTTGTTGATGCAAATTCATATCATGAACTATGCATATTTATTTGTTTAAATAATAGTTCTTGGATATCTTTCCCTTTATTTCAGAAATGATGAAGACTTTTTGTTTGATATTTGGAATAAATAAGCAAAGATACAGAAAAAGTAAAATCCCACATAATCACTTTCTTTGCTGACCAGTTAAGATCTGGGTCAACTGGAATGGAGAGATGAATCAGAGGTTAAAAACATGTATTGGTCTTTCAAGGGACCAGAGTTCTATTACTGAAGCCCTCATGGCAGTTCACAACTGTCTGTAACTCCAGTTCCCGAAGATCTAATGCCCTCTTCTGGACTCCAAGGGCACTGCATAAACATGCATGCGCACAAAACACTTACAGACATAAAATTAAATGAAAGAAAAAAATTAAAGCATATACCCATAAGAGCTCTTATGTTTTATCACAGAGATACATACTCATCCATGTTCATTGCTGTTTTATTCTAAACAACCAAAAATTGATGTCCATCAACAGATGATGAAAAGATAAATAAAATATGACACATTTATATACAATGGGGTATTATGCAACTGTTAAAATGAAATTATGAAATTTGAAGTTAAATGAATGGAGACAGAAACAGTCATCTTAAGAGAGATGACACAGAACCCAAACACATAATTAATATGTGGATGTTAGTATTTAAGCTTTAGATATATGTGTTTCAATACAAATGACCACAGAAGTTAGGTAGGGAAGGGACCAGGAGGAGGACGGGATCTTTCAAAGAAGCATAAATGAAATATAAAGAGATAAAAGGAAACTAGAATAAGAGGATTATATGGTGAGGTAAATGGGAGAGGAGGGACTATGGGGAGGAAAAGCTAACTGAAAGCCAGTTAAAAAATCATATGAAAATCCTCTACTGCAGAAGATTCCTAAAATGTATACTTATATGAAAACAACTTAAATAAAGCTATCATATAATGTTGAGACAATGCCCCAACTAGACATATTATGACACTAAGTAAAATCTCTAGTGCCAAAAGTGGGCTACATCTTATGGAGTTGTTGGCCAAAGGGGTCCCAAAGACATCATCCTCCCAGGCACAGGCTATTGCCAAGTTACTTTGATAACCTAATGATAACGCATTATTGTTGAAGGCACAGTTTCTTAGGTCAGGAGAAATTGAGGAATTTCCAAACTAGAAACTTTGCCCTTACTGACTAGTATTCATGGTGCTGGGAGATGGTTTGAATGCTGTCAGAGGATAAAATTAATCATCAGCGTTACCCAGCTACAAACCTTGTGACCTACAACAGCAACCTCTCTACAAGATAAATTGATCACAAGAGTAACCAACCACGTTTTGATTGTATTAAGTCTCACTTCATGAGATAGAACCATATATGACTTTGTTAAAGTGGTCAAGAGCCTGAGACTAGGTCACGAGTCCTAAGAGAAAACATTATTATTTTGCTCAAGGAACATAGCAATAAAATGACTTCTAATGATGTATTGTTATGCCTGTAGATCAGTGTCTTGATCAACCATCATCAGAGAAGCTTATTCTTACAGTAGATGATAATTAACACACAGACTCACAACTGGACAGTGTGAGAGACTTTAGAGCACTCATTCCTAAGTGTGTTTTTTGAACCCTCCCCTCAAGTCTCAGGGATCTATGTAAGAAGAGGGGGAGGAACTATTGTAAGAGCCAGAGATGGGAAATGACTGCAATGAAACAGTGTCTTCCATACACAACAGGCTTATACACAAATGAACTCAAAGAGACTATGGTAGCACACACAGACCTACACAGGTTCAAACCAGACAAAATCCTAGAAGGAGAAATAGGCACAAAGCTCCATTCCTAACCAATAAGTTATTTACAATCAATACCTGCTAGGAAAGGAAAAATTAGTTTTCTCCAATGGGGTGTCACTGGGTATATCAACCGCCCTTTAGGACAGGCCGCATTCCCAGGGACTCCACATTTCTTTGCATGTTTTTTGTTTAGTTTTTTTTGTCTTATTGATATTCTTCATTAAAATTTTGTTGTTGTTGTCTTGAGTTTGTTTTTTCTTGTTTTTTGAAAGAGAGGGTGAGACAGAGATTAAGAGCATAGTATTGGTGGGTGGGGAGGTGGAAAGGATTTTGGCAAGGAGAGACAATATGATCAGAATACATTGTACGATTTTTTTTCCAAGTAGGTTAGTGTTCCTCTTCCTTGGAAGAGTAGCTTCTCTTACAAGGATTTTTCTCTCTACCCAATAGTAGGATTTTTTTTTGAGCTGAGATGGCCTTGAATTTGAAGTAATTGACCAATATGAATCTAGGAATGATTAAGAGCAAAAAGATATAAATTTGGAAATATTGGGTCCTAATAGTGTCTCCACTGATAATTTACAGAGGAATCTTGCCAGTGTCACATAAGCTTACCCTTATGTAGACAGATACAGAACATACAATTCTATCAATTTGCCTGGAGCACTGTTAGAACTGAATAAATGCCAACAGTTACTACTGCAATTGCACTGGATATTGGCATTCTTATTGCTGTCACTCTTGTCTTTGCCATCAGCATCATCATCATCATTGCCATCATCACTACCACCACCACCATCATCGCTATCATCATCATAATCATTATCTTCACTATCACCACCATAATCATCATCACTTTATCACCATCATTACCACCATCATCTTCATCATTATTATCACCAGCATAATCATCATCATCACTCTACCATCATCACTACCATCACCATCATCACCACTATAATCATCACTACCACCACCACTAACATCATTGTCATCATCATCATTATTATCACCACTATCACCATCATAATCATCATCATCACTCTATCATCATCACTACCACCACCATCATCACCACTATAATCATCACTACCACCACCATCATCACTATAATCATCACTACCATCACCACCATCACTATCATCATCATCTTTGTCATCATTGTTACCATCATCATCATTATTATCACCACTATCACCATCATTAATCATCATCATCAATCTATCATCATCATTACCACCATCATCACCACTACCACCACCACCATCATCCTCATCATCCTCATCACTTCCACCACCACCATCATCATCATCATCATCATCACTCCCACCACCATCATCACTTTCATCATTGTCATTGTCATCATTACCACTATCACGAGCGTCATTAAACACTTTCTATAATTTGGGGTGATCTATAGACTATGAAACATTGTAAAACTTGCTCCCTAGGACTTCTTGCTTTATTAAGAGTGACAGGCATTTATTTATAATTGCAGTGTCCAGTAGTGGAAAACAAAAACCCAAACAACCCTTCAAATTACTCCCTGTTGCTAAAACACCTCTGTTCATACTCAGCTAACTGTAGTTCTTTTAAAACCATCTTTTGTTGCTGCTTACCTTCAGATAGTAGCCCATCCCCTTGTGTCTCAGTGGAGGCACTCCAGCATCCTAGACCCTTTTCAGAAAGGCCAAGGAGAAACTATTTTCAATGCTAGCTGTCCTTAGTTTTGTCTTCCAGAGCAGGTACTTCCCATGGCTCTCAAGGCATTGGTAAGTGAGATTTTGTTTACAAACAGCATTAGGATACACGGCAAACCTCAGCAAAGCTGTGGACAAGGATTCATGGAGCTTCTTCTTAACTTCCTGATGCAGTTTTCCTTGTCTTCTGATTTGACACACTCTATCCCCATGCCCCCTACATGGCTTGGTAGGTCTTTTCTGAGCAGTCCTTCTCTTTTTGCTTTTCTTTAGTCCTACTAACCAAACCCAAAGAAAGCTAAGCACAGGCTGGTAGAGCTGTACTCCAGCCCCAGGAATTTTCTTTAAATCATTTCTCTTCTTATAGACATTTGAAACCTTATATAGATTGATGGAAATGTGCAGTAGTCTACTCTCCATCCTCTGTCCAATTCAATCATGTCTGCTATCATATAGCACAAATGAGGTGATTTCATTAACAGGGGCAAGGCTCTTGGTCTGCAGAGAGGCAGTTAAAGAACTGAAATGAAATCCTAGCCTCCTTTGTCTTGCTGGCTGCTCCTTGCTCTGTTCCCTCTTATCAGTGCAGGAAGCAAAGAGAGTTCCCAACAAGGTACTGGGGCAGGGAGGGTGGAATGGCTGATTGAAGAATGGGTGAGAATTAAATATATTTAATCTATATTATGCATATCATTAAGTATGACTATACATATCTATTTTCCTTTCAATTTATATAATGGCAGGCAATATGTGGATCTCACTTTGAAAATGAAAAATTATGTGTGGAAGGGAGTAATCAAGTCATACACAGCTACTAAGAAAGACTCAAGGCCAAAGCTAAGCTTGTCTTTGCCCTGTGTCCTTTTACTGTCAAAGTGTTGACCTTCAGGAATGAAAGCTCTCATCCCATAAGATCCAATCTCTTTCCTTTCCTGTTATGGTAGTTTTTGCACAGAAATGAGTGTGAAATAGCTTTAAGAAAGAATAGGGAAATACACTTTAACATTGTCCATGGATAAAGAGCCACGGGAATTGGAAGCTCGCAGGGAGAGTAACACCTGAAGCTCTCCATGCAAGTGTCGAGATCCTGCTGTGAGCTTGCTTTCTCCACTGTAGGGGAGGACTGTTTACACTGTGGGGGTTTGTTCCAGTTTGTACCAAAGACCTTATTAGGGGTGACAGACAGGTTTGTTGCGTGAGTGTGCACTCCACATTAGATGAGTTGTGAAATTATGAATCAAAGAAATGGCAAAGCTTTTAGTGGACATTAACAGTTGCCCCTTTGGCCAGGCGGTGGTGGCGCACGCCTTTAATCCCAGCACTTGGGAGGCAGAGACAGGCGGATCTTTGTGAGTTCGAGGCCAGCCTGGTCTACAAGAGCTAGTTCCAGGACAGGCTCCAAAGCTACAGAGAAACCCTGTCTCGAAAAACCAACCAACCAACCAACCAAACAAACAAACAAACACAGTTGCCCCTTTGCCTATCCTTCAGCCTGTTTAGCATCAAAGAGATTGTAAAGATAAATTTCACAGTGTTCTTCAAGTTTCAGAGTCCAAAAAACACAAGCAGTTGCGTTTAATGACAAGTGGAGGCAGGATTTCTTAGAGCACTTATCTGCCTGGCCCATGCTCAGCCAAGCTTGCTTTTGCTGTCTTAGGTCAGCACTGTCTTAGGCAGCCAGGGTAAAGGGAGAGGGAACCAGGAGCCCGCACACCTGGCTTCTTTTAACCGCCTTGCAGCCTTGCTTCTTTACCGTTCTCAAGGGAAGGCAAAGCTACTCACCTCTTGTGAGCATCCCGCTGATGTTAGGACCAGTGCCTCTGTGAGGAGAGCCAGCCCGTACTGAACTGAGCTTGCTCTTACTCAGATGGCACAGAAACCAGGAAGCTGGTAGAACAGCTGAAGGAGGAGGCCGGGACATGGTGTTGGATTCATCTGGGGCAGAATCTTGCTTTACAATCTGCTTCTCAAGAAAGGGAATGTGGGCTGGAGAGATGTCACAGAAGTTCAGGGTACTTCCTGCTCTTCTAGAAGACCCAAGCTCAGCTCCCAGCACCCATGTCGGCTGACTCACAACAACATCCTGCAACTCCAGCTCCTGTGAATCTGATGCCCTCTTCAGGCCTACATGGGTACTCTCATTTATGTGTATATAGTCACACACGCGCGCACGTGCCCGCACGCATGCACACACAGACAGACAGAAACACACACACATACACACTCACACACAACATACACACACACAGCATTAATTAGTTAAAAGGTTATTTGGCATTAGTCAACATGAGGTACACAGATCTTTTCACTATAGTCTTCTCTAGCTCAGTAAGGTCTCTGATTCAAACAAATAGTTCACCTAAAAAGGAGAGAGAAAGTTCTCCAAAAAAATCCACATGTGTGGTTTGGATGCTCAGATTCTGGAGGCTGTGGCCATGACTAAGATATTTTGCGTGATTCCTCTGTTTCCAGTTCACTTATAACCCTAAACTATATGGAGAATCTTCTGTTTTCTCGTAATCTGTTGCTCCTCTACTGCGTCCCCACCCCCAACCACCCTATAAATCCGCTTGGTGGCTGCTTGGGGTCTGTTTTATAGGGTTTATTAGAAATAACAGTGAAATACCTCTCCATGGCACCAAGTCACAAAGGAGGCCAGCCAATTTGCAGTTGCATTTTTATGGTCCGCAATCAAAGCCATCCCTATGGCCCCATCTGGAGAAGAGGCATGAGGAGTTCCCGACACTGGACTATCAAATGACAAAGTGCATTATTTAGTCAGTCGTCCAGACACTTGGTCCACAGTCAACAGAGTGCATGAGAGTTGATGACATCTGTTGCAAAGTCCCCTGCCCCACGCCATTGTCTCTATTTTCTTAGCCTGCTTGGAGAATGTTCCGGGAATTGGGTTAAGTCCTGTGGAAGTGTAGGAGGTCATCTTAGGGGAACCAGAGTTTGGGATCATCACCCTCTCCAACCATAATGGACAGAGAAAAGGAACACTGATTACATAAAAAAAATTAAATAAATTCAGCTGTTTGTTCCCATGGAACAGTAATTCATTTATAAAACTGTGATTTCTCCTGAAGGTAAAAACAAAACCAAACCCAGCTGCTATTTTGGGGAGAAAGAGTTTAAATGAAAGGCCTATGAAAGCAGACCTAGGCGGCCAGGAAGACTATCGGCGAGCTTTCCAAATCCATCCCCTAAAGAAGGAACTGGAAAGCTGCACCACAAATTGCTTTTCCCTTCAACCAGGATGCTTATTATGGCCCTGGCTCCTCACTGCTGCCCTATTACTTACACATGAGTTTCGTTACCCTGGATTTTAATTATATGTAGAGAGCAAGTTTTATGTTCTCTTCTTTGACTACTCGTAAACTTCACAGAGAGCACCCAAAACCATATTGTTCTTAAAATAGCCGTTGCCTCTGTCCTTGTAGTGATACCAAATGACATTCTCTTGACCCAGCCCTAGCTTGTATTAAGTACACTTGGAGGCTGGCAGACGTGTTCGTCCAAACCCCAGATTAGTTTGAGTTAAGCTTTCCCCCATAGCCAGGCGCTATGCCTAGAGCACACCATTAGAGAAATGTCACGTGGCTGGGCACGGGCACAATCAGAACTTCTGTGGCATCCTTTGAAGTTCACCAGTGCCGGAGTCAGAACTGTGGGCTATGAGAGTGATACCACTACTCTTAGCAGTGATGGGAACAGGTCTGAACCGGCGTGCTGCTGTCTCTAGCTGTGCTTCCTTTCTGCTCCGTGCTATCGGTCTCTGGTCTGAGGACCGCAAGCTGTACCTTTGGTAATTCTGCGAGAAGAGTGACTTCAGCTAACTCGGAAGGCCAGTCACAACATTAAATGTCACCAAAACCTGAATAAAGGGCATGTTCTAGGCTTTGTTTTAAGGCCGGACTGTAACAATTTCACTTTTCTCCATTTCTGCTGGACGACTTCACTGCCCTGGGAAGCTATGTGAATCGGGAACTGAATCCGAAATAACAGTTCAAACCTTCTTCCTTCTCTCTGTAAAAACACAGAGTGTCTTTCCTCCCACAGATCGTTATGGCCGATAAATCTGAAATGGCTGTAAATTTGAATCGTGAGTGTTTTACTTTCTGAAATTTCACTAATTGTGACATAATTCACTAACACAATGTTTAATTTTAATTCACATAAACAGACCAGCTCAAGGGTTTGTTTTAATAAAGAAGTAATATCACATGGCTGTATTTTTTAAAGAAGCAAGTGTTATTGACCCAGCTGAGCGTCCTTGGTGGGTCAGGGGCCGTGGTTTTGGTTTCCAGGCTTCAGTGTGTTTTTCTAATCCTCGGTGTCTCTCTAGGCATGTGCAGAATGTGCATGCTTCTGTCAACCTGGGAGTCATAATGGGATCCTTCAAATTGGTGGTGAATCTTGGCATTTATCTTTATGCTGGGACACAATGGGACAGAAACAGAAAAGCCCAACGTGTTCCATTCCCCCTGTGCTGTCACTGAGGCTTGAGTACCACAGTGAACAGTTTGCATCTTCCTGTCCTGTGCCCCTAGATCACTGGCTTTGACAATTGGTTTGGTTTTTTTTTTTTTCTTGTACACGAGCTTGTGAAGTTTTCAAATTCCTCTATCTTCAATGGTAATTCTTACTGATGAACCATCTTTGGGAAAAAGGAATTTGGAACGAAAACAGATGTTATAAAATTCATGTGTTTGACAATATTTTTTTTTCTTTAAAATAACAATAAAATCCATAGCTCAAAGACAGGGAGGCTCCTATCAGGGGCTCTGATGAAAAACACTTGTGGCCCTCTCAGATGGAGCACCGTGGCAGCCGAAGTGCTGACGACGTCCTGCGATGAGCTGAGTTATGGTCTCTAGCTGAGTAACTGATTATCCAGTGTGCTTTCTCTCCAAGATCTGTTGAAAAGTCTCAGTTAAATGAGCATGAAGGCTTCCCGGTATGCGTACGAGGCCCACAGAAATGTCCTCTGTGGGGCTATGGGCTAGGGAGCCATGTGTGCCACAAAGTGTCAGCTTGAGCTGAGTCCTTGGCTGGGATTCTGGGTCAGGGCCTCAAGTAGTTCCCAGCCTTTTCCTCTTGTGGTTGCTGGCTTTCTAATTTTGGTTTCTAATTGTACCAGCCATTTTTACCACAAGACCACAGCTGTAAGGTGGCATTTGGAAGAAAGGAAATAAGCCTTTCGGATCCCACCCCTTCCTGAGAGAGGGCTCAACCGACTGCATTATGTGTTTATCATGGATTTTTAACTTGGAAAGAAATTTGTAAGCCATGTATCTCATTTCTCCCGATTTCCTTCTTTACTGTCCAATCAACCTGTATGCTCAAATTTTACTGATGAGAAGTTAACGTGAAGAATGATACTTCTTGTAACAGATTGAAACAAATCTTTTCCCTTCTATCATTTTTATGTTTTATTAAGGAAATAGGAGCAAGCCTCACTTGTTTCATAGTGCAGAAGACTGCGACCTAGAGAACACAGTCATGGGGCACTTTAGAAAGCTCCTCCCCTTTCAGTTTCTAAAACATCTTCTAGCTCTAAGACTCCACTAAGGTCTAAGAAGACATCTCTGAGTTTGAGAAGTGGGAACAAAGTAGAAGTTACTGAAGGAAGAAATCTTCATGTTAATGAATGAGTGTGGAAAATGCAGAGAAACTTGGATACCATGAATCCAAGGATAGAAGGCTTACTTTTATTCTGTAGAAATGGTGGGAAAGGTTAATTTTAAGGAAAGAACTGAACTATGGGAGAAAAAGGGAAATTCGGTTACACACTTGACCAATCAAGTTCCAGACAACGCCTTATGTATGGTAGGTGGAAACTGAATAGAAATCTGCTAGGACGACTTTTTCTCTCTGGCGGGGGGGGTGTATTTTTTTATTTTTACAAAACTTAAAAAGAATATTACAAGAATATATATGACCCAGCTCATATGTAGTAGCCTAGTGGGGCATATCATGCTTCTATCTGCATGATGATTGGATATTTGAGTTAAGGACAGATGGCTCAAATTGCTGGTAAAATATGTGAGAAGGATACGTATTCAGCACCTTTCCCACAGGCCAGCCTAAAATGGGGTGTACACAGAAAAGAGATGCTGTCCACTCCTCGTTCGGACACATGTCACACAACAGCATGAGCATTATTCAGTTAGTGATCTCTAGGAAGCTCGGAAGATTCTAGCTGACTTTTGAGAAAACTAAAATACACATCCACAGTTCCCGTTTATTGTTCAAATGTCTGACCTAATATTTGAAGGTGACTTTGAAGGAACTGATGGCTATGTATAAAATGTAAGTCTCACCTAGTGGTTTTGGATGAGTACCATGGCCAGTCATTTGTCATTCGTGTGCTATACCCAGAGCTTGGCTGACCTTGTGCTACCACTCACAACATCTCATTGGATTTTCCATTTTGTTAACGAACAGTTGAAGATGCAGACAGCTCACACAGTTGGGTCACAGCAGTAGGTTTGGAATCAGGATGTAGATGACTCTGAAATCTGAGGCTTCCCAAACTACTCACCAGAGTGGGAAATTCAGGAGAGATTGAACTTGAGGTCGACATTATTGAGGGGCTGAAGAAATTTCCAAGCACGTCATTAAGTTGTCCTAGAAGGCACTTTTAAAAAATCTATTTATAGTAGGACACCTGAGAAACACTTTTTTTTCTTACTGAAATAATTTCTTCAGTTAGAGTAACAAAATTGAGTGAGTGTGATTCTTCCAACCAAGAGTAGCATCCTCTAGTACTTAGACTATATCAACTATTACCAGAGGCTGCAACAACGTCATGGAGATAAAAGAATCAAAAGCTGTAATAATTGCTTTCTTAATGTAGTTTAGAAAAAAAATCAGCATCAGAGCAGAAACAACAAACATAAAAACCCAAACCCACTCAAACCAAACAAAAAAAATCAACAAGAACAGCAAAACCCTCAAATCCAACCAGCTAAGCATGGTAAGAAAAGTCTCCTAGCATTTCTGAGGCAGAAGCAAGAGGTTTGCCACAAGTTCAAGGTCAGTCTGCTGTACACAGTTAGTTCTAGACCAGCCAGGGCTATATATTAATACCCCGCCCCAAAACAAGCCAATAAATACAACAGAACCAACCCCAAATCAAAGAAAACATAAAGAATTTTCTTTTGTTTGAAATAAGAAAAAGAAGATGCTAAAATAGAGGAGCACTTTAATTATACTTTAATCCTGAGGCTCTGTGTCCCAAGGCTGACAAGGAGCGGAGTGAGGAAATAAAACACTGGGGGTGCTGAGACATGACTGATCTTCCCAGGTGTTCTGTCCTGCTTTGGGAACCTGGCTTTGGTGGGGATAGCTCCTCTAGTTGCTGATAAACTCAGGAAGCAAGAAGAAACTCACATACTCTCTGGCTTCACCGCCTGATTTAGAATCATAAGCAGTTACAGCTAGAAGGAATTTCCCAGCCGCCTCCCTCGGTTTTGGAGATGCGGCCTGGAGAAGTGAGGTAACGTTTCCAAAGCGGTACTGTTCGTTAATGGAAGAGCTGGGAGCAGAAGCCAGAATGAATGACGCTCCGGTTCAGTGTTCCCGTGGATTAGCATGGTGGTAGGAATCCAAGAAAGAGGAAGCTTGGGCAAAGAACAAGAGCAGTCTGTGATTGAAGGTCGATCTAAACCAGATGCAACTGAACTAACAAATTTATAACCAACTTCAGTATGGCGAAATTAGGCAGGGCTAAGTCATTAACCTTGCAAGGGGAAATTTATAAGCATTGACTCAACTTGACCTTAAGCCAATCATGTCTTTCCATTTTCCAGCATCCTAAGAACACACTCACAGATGCAGGCACATATGTGCACACAGTATACCCTTTTAGACTTCTCTCTGTGACACTGTGGGTTTGAGACACGGGTGGAACTACTGATGGCAAGATTTTCTAATAAACTATGAGTTTTTTTTTATTGTTAAAAGAAAAATTTACATTTACTCCCCTTGTTCCCGGCCCTCCCACTCCCCCACTCCCCCACCACCCTCCCCCTGCTTTCTTAAGATGGGGCAGGATACCCTGCCCTATGGGAAGCCCAAGGCCCTCCCCCCTCGGTCTAGGAAGATGTGCATCCATATAGAATAAGTTCCCAAAAAGCCAATACATATAAACTATGAGTTTTGATAATTAATTTTGATATAGTCACTCATTGCATAAAATGTCTGAATTGGTCCGTAAGTAAGAGCCACACCTACAGTTCGGAACTCTGTCAGTGGCTGACTCTTGTGCCTGGAAATCCAAACTGCCGCAGTGTGGTGGACAGTTTGCACTGCTTCCTGATGCAGAGCCCCTTTCTTTCTGAGCACTGAGAGGGTAGCACTTCTTTCTCCACACGGTCCGTCTTTAGCACGTGATTTACCTTGGGCAACGATGTGAAAAAGGGAGCGGTGGATGCTACTCAGGCCCCGAGGAGCATGCTCAGAACCATGTTTCATCCTAAGGTTTGCTCTTTTCTGATGCATGAACCAGTGCTTGATTCATGAGCTGGAACTCACCCTTGAACCGAGATGCTACAAAGAGGAGGGTCTGTCATCCTGAGATGGGCATTTTCAAAGAGAACCAACCTTTTCCTGTTTTAAGTCGCTCAGCTTTTGGCGATGTTCATGTTCACAGATAAAGTTCAGACAATCTTGATGGGCAGAACAGTCTTAATAGGCTCACCCTGTTCAATAACTACATATCTAATCACTAACATGGGATGTGCACGTGCATGCTGACAAGTGGAAAGACGTCAGGAGTTACTTGTCTCACTGTGCTAGGAAAAGTTGGGCAATCAGGATATCTTCTTCCATTTGGATGTTGCTGCAGCTTTCAGCTCCTCAGAAAGAACTCTTTATCTTCGTTAATCCCATAAGATAGATACGCTGAGATACAGCACCTTCTATTTTCTCAGATGGAGATACTAAGATTTTGAGTTTAAATGGCAAATTATGGTTGGGAAGGTAGAAAGGAGACCATGCTCCATTCTGAATAACAGTTTGCCTCTTGCCTGCCAATAACTTCAGAGAGTTTTGCATTAACCTTTTGAGGGTTGATGGCGGTTGATGGAACTAAGAAGAAGGCGACTAGAATCTTACCACACACTCACATCTCTACCACTTGAAGGAGTCCAGTGAGACAGAACACTTATACAATGAGCCGTGCAATGCCACTTACTCATCCACACACAGGGAGCAAGGAGTTAGACACCACGAAGCATGGCATACTGGCCTGCTAAAGTCAACGAA
Organism: Dicrostonyx torquatus; assembly: GCA_028555095.1. Lineage (NCBI taxonomy): Eukaryota > Metazoa > Chordata > Mammalia > Rodentia > Cricetidae > Dicrostonyx > Dicrostonyx torquatus. Next base: position 1,231,686 of record JAQHUG010000163.1, read on the forward strand.
CACTCAAGACATGTAGACTCTCATCTGGGTGTGTCCCACCCACATCTATTGCATCTCTAGCATCTTCTAAAGTTATTCTAAGGACTACAGAAGATAAAAAGGAGAAGGGCCGACTCAGCCACAGCCATCCAGGACCCTATTCTGCATGCATCTCTTGGTAGACCCCCATAGTGATTAGCACATGATAGGACTCAATAAATATTGTTTTTTTTTTTTTTTTTTTTTTTTTTTTTAGTTCCACAGAGCCTTTCTACCAAGAAATGTGGCTTTAACTTAGGATAAGACTCTGGAAACTCCACAGTGGCCCAGAGCCAGTGGCTTCTGAGTGAGGACAGAAGAAGGGCAAGCAAGGTTGAGAGGTAGAGACTGCAGGGAACAGGTGACTTGTCAAACAGTCGCCTTTGGTCTTCTTGCACAGCTCTTTTATGTGTGAGGAAGGATCCTGATTGGCTTGGTCAGTATGTCAATCAAGCATTGATTTGGGATGAACCTGGTTGGCTAGTTGAATATATATAAATTTGAGATTCTGATTGATTGATAGGTCAGATGAAAGTAGGCAGGAACAGGAAAGCCAGCCAAAAAGAAGAATGCGGAAAATAAACCAACAGAGTCAGATGGTCTGCTGATGTCTTTGTGACTGGGGCCTTTTGTGTTTCAGGCTTCTGAGCTCACTCGTTTAGGGGAGAGTTTAGGTAGAGTAAAACATCAGTACTCTCAGAGTCTACTGCAGATTCTCCCAGGACATACAAGCATATTGTTTTCCTTGGGTCTTTATTTTTGAGTAACTCCTTATAAAGGGGTTGGCTTGCTCCTAACTTTTATGAATATGATTGCCATTTCTTTTTTTAGTATGGACCATATCCTTTTTCCTCACGCATGGTATTTCCTGCTTACTTCCACCCCATAGCAGATGCCCTTGAAATTCTTCATAGCGTGGGTAGGTGGATAGTCCACTATTAAAGTGAACACCTCCCTACCAGCCCTAGTGTGTAAAGTTCATAGGAGCATCTAAGTGATCCTGTGGTCCCCGCCTCTTGGTGTTTCCTTGTATAAGCACCCCTTGTCTGGAGTCTATGCTGGTTTGTTGAGTCAATTTCAACAAATAGAACACAACAGAATTGATGTATGCTCTTTTCAAGATTATGTACGAAATGTCTGTAACTTTCGTCTTGGGCATTCCTGCCTCTCCTCCCTTAGCCAAGTAGCTGCCCTGCAATAAGGACACTTGGAAAGGCTATGGATCAGCTCACAAAGTCACCAACTGAAGTTTGGCAATAGGCACACAAGTAAATTTTGAAAGACATTTATCACAGTTAAACTTTTGCATGACAGTAGCCTTGGTTGACAGCTTGATTGACAGCCACATGACAAAGTACTGAGAATGGGTTTTCTTGTTTGTTTGTTTGAAATAAGTTAGTTTTGGGGTGATTTAGTAGATATTGACTGATAACCAAGTAAAACAACAACAACAACAAAAAAAAAAACCCTATGTATTGGGCAAGGACTAGCTTAGGGGGAAGAAACCATAAAAGGATGGCGGCACACAGGACAGCGATGCTTAGCAGCCATTTTCCTCAAAGGTTTTAATCCTAATTGCTCACTTTACACAAATGTAAGAGTTGTAATGTTTTTAAATGTGGAGACAATGAGAGCCGAGGCAACCCAGTCCAGGTCTGGCACTTCATAACATGGAAGATCAAGATCCAGAGAGGATGTTTAATATGTTCCACATCAGCAGAGCCCAGTCACACGCAGGACTCAATGCCAAGACTTGCAGCATCTTGTCCTGGGCTCTTTCAGTTGCATCACTTTAGCTCTTTCCCTACAGCTGAAGAAAAGGGAAGATGTTTAAAAGTAACCATTGTATTCTACAATTAAAAATATTTCCGCTTTAATTACATGTATCTGTGTGTGGGGTATGTCTGCATGAGAGTACAGATACTTCTAGACTCCAGAAGAGGGAGCTGGATCCCCTGGGCTGTGAGCTGCCTTGATGGGAGTGCTGAAAACTGAGGTTTAGTCCTCTGGGAAGGCCCTGGGAGAGTCCCTCTGCAAAATTCTTAGAAGCTCACCGTGTTTCTTATTCTAGTAAACATCAAGACTTTTGTTTCAATAGTCTGTATAGAATACAGTTTTTATTTTTTTGCAGCTATTTACTGAACACATGAGCTGGGCAGTGTGGGATATACTAGATTCTTGCAATCACTGAAAATGATTGCTGGATATACCGAGAAGGAGAGCTTATGAATATTTTTTTGTTTTGCCACTGGTTCGTTCCCTTTGTCATCATCAGCAAATACACAATTGCTCCAAAAGGCAGAAATCTCCAAAGTCTCAACTATTTGATCTCAATATTCATCTAAAGGTTTAGAGAAATCCGAGATACAGTTTTGTATCTTGTGAGACTCAGCGACATAGCATGGGTTTCTGGAGTCACATTCTGAAACAGCATGGCGTGAACGGTTGTGGTAAGCCACTCAGGAAGTAACAGGAGGAAACACTGATTCTTGAGCCTCTGACTAAACCGTGGGTATAGCTATAGAACAGGGCTTTTCAGCTGTTGGCTGTCACCCCTTTGAGAGGACTCAAAAACTCTTTCATGGGGGTCGCCCAAGACCATTGGAAAACACAGATATTTACACTACAATTTATAACAGTAGAAAATTTACAGTTATGAAGTAGCAATGAAAACAATTTTATGGTTGGGGGTCACCGGACGCAGCATTAGGAAGGTTGAGAACTACTGTTATAGAACAACCTGCCCCCCAAACACTCTTCAGTTCTGTTGTTCCATAGTGATAAGTCCCCTGAAAATAAAGCCTTGTGGGCATCCATTTTTGACCATTTATAGCTTCTGAGGCTATGAGTAACATTGTCATGGTCACTAATAATTTGATGCTTAATACTCTGTGACAAGCTTTAAATACCTATTTTGTAAAGAATTATAGTTTAAATACTTTTGTATTTAGTTTTTGATTCCACATGTAGACTCCACAAAATAAATGCTATTTTAATACCCATTATACAGAAGATTAAAAAATGCTGCATAGAGACAAGTCAAATAAATTATGATCATATGAGAAAGAAGAAATTTAAGTCCTTGGAATCTGGCTGACTTCTGTGATTTTCTGCCTTTATATAGAACTGTGAATTGATGTGCTGTTTCTCATCTAAAGTGTGGGCAGAGAGAAAAAAATTCATTTCCTCTTGTCGCTCTGATAGATATGTCTTAAATGAATATTTTATTCAATACCATAAAGGGGCAAAAATAAAACAAACAAAACCCCCTTGAAATGAAAGAAGTATCTCCAGCAGTGTCAATGCATTCAGAATCAGATTGTGCCCTCAGCAGCACATCTGCCTTCCAGCCAGAGCCCCTGACGACCGCACATTGGTGAGAACCAAGGCCTATCATCTTTGAAGCATCTGCAAGCGAGAAGATGCAGGCTGAGTTATTAGCTCTTCTTAAAATTAATTTAAACAAACTGGTGGGTTGTGGTTGAATTATTGGATTATGTCTTGTCGACCTGTGTCACCTTGAACGTATAGTCAGAGGAGATGACTAAATTGGAAGATTAAGAAAATCTTATCTAATAAGCAAGTGGCAGCTCAGTTTGGAGAAGGCTAGAAGAGAGGAATAAAGAATTTTCATTTTTGATGGCAGTTTGTAACGGTTATCCACCATCTCCCTTAACCTTCATCTGAGTGAGCTAGATGATGCTAAGCATGTCTTCCATGTAAGGAAGCTGATGCTCATGAGAGAAGCCATGCTACCTTGAAACTTAGTAGGACTGCAAATAAGACAGACTCCTTTATATTCTTCAAAGCCTGAGGACCTCCCACTGTGCTTCTAGCATATTCTCTTGTAGGTTCAGTTGACTGACTCATTTTTCTTGCCAAATAGCAGAATTGTTTGTGAGTGTTACTGGCAAGCCAGAAGAACACTAAAAAAATACAACACACAAATATGTTTGGGGAATGAGAGAATAATAAAATGACTGAAAGAGGGAAAGTCATCCAGAAATCATAGACTGAGTTAGGGAAATGTTTTTAAGTTTCATAAAATTGCATAAGAAAGAAAAAGCAGTAAACGTAAGGTGTGAATTTTCAGAGAGCGGTGCTTTCTGAGTCTTAGAATTCATTCAAGCCCAAGATCATGTCTTCTGTGATCCTTTGTGCATGGATGGCTACTTACATTGTGATATTTGGCTGTTTGTCTTTCCTTCTCAGCTCTATTTGCTCATGGTCAATATTTTCAGATCGTCTTACCCTTCCACGAACCACAAACTGATCTTTGACAGTTTGTCCCATTCTTTAAGAGGTATCCTTGGCAAGAATCCAATTGCCTAGGGGCTTTGGGTCAGTGGCCACCAAATGCTAATCTCATATCAGATATGCCACAGGACGCTGTCGACTCTGCTTCAATGAAAAGCTGAAAGAATCGAGGGAGCTTCTCTTAAATACTAACTTTGCTCCACCTGGCAATCCGATATTTTGAGATTTCTTCTAGCTTGTTTTGTACTTCAATATTATGTTGCTTTATGAAATAATTCTGAGGATTGATGCTTCTCCTAAGGTGGTCTGTGAAATCACGAGTTGTTGAAATACTTCTTGTTCATTGCTAAGAGCCTAGTGATGGAGACCGATCAAAGCTTGCAGAAACATCTTAATGGTAGAGTTCAATGAAAACTATATGTATGCACGCCTTGCCTGCTTATATATCTATGTACCATATATGTGAAGATGCCAGAGGTCCCTTGGAATTGTAGTTATGGAGAGTTGATAGTCCCCTTGTGGGTGCTCAGACCTAAGCCCAAGTTCTCTAAAGGAGAAACTCATTCTCTTAACTGTTGATCCATTTCTCCAGCCCCAGTGGTGGAGTTCTTGATACTTTTGATAAGTTCATAGGCTGCTTTAAAGATTGTTGGGGCTGGGGGAGATGTATTAGCAGGTTATAGTGTTAACTTTGCAAGTGTAAGGACCAGAGTTCAGATCCACAGCCTCCCATAAATACTGCTACTAAGTAGTGGCCTGCCTGTAATCCCAGAACCCAGGGAGTTGAGTAGACAGGGAATTCCCAAAGCCAGTTGACTCAGTGAACTCTGAGTTCAAGATGAGGCCCTTCCTCAATATATAAGATGGAGAGTAGCCAGCATGTATTTTCCCACATGTGCCCACACACATGCACAAGGCTGCATGAACACAGGTATGCATATCACACAAATACAAAAAAGATTACATTATATATGTTTGCAGCATCCTTGGCATTCAAGTAATGAATTGTTTTTCTCTTTTCTCTCTTGACTGATCTTTTTTGATGTACGAGACCAGTCTGTGCCATGTGGTATTGTGTCCTCTTGTGCCCCACTTAAGTATTAGTAGTAACCTTGAGGTTGAGAGCCAATGGCCAAATCACCCCACACTTATGTCAACCTTCTCTGTAATATGACATTAACATTTAAAAATAACCAACTGAAGTTCTGTGATGATTGGGTTTTGTCAACTTGACACAAATATAGACATATCTGGGAAGAGAGAACATTAATTGAGAAAAATACCTACTTAAGATTTGCCTATAGGCAAGAACATTGGGGAATGTTTGGATTCATGACTGATATGGAAGGCCCAGTCCATCATGGCTGTTGATTCCTAATGGTATGAGAAAACAGACTGAACAAGCAGTGGGGAGCTGGCCTTTAAGTAGCACTCCTCCGTGGCTTCTGTTTTTAACTGCTATTTTGAATTCCTGCTCTGACTTCCCTTCATAATGGACTTTAATTATAAGATGGAGTAAACCTTTTTCTCCCCAAGTTCCTTTTGGTCATGGTGTTTATCACAGCAATAGAAATCTAAGTAAGACAGAAATTGGTACCAGAAGTGGGGTGGTAGTATGACACAACTGACCGTATTGTTTTGGGAAGGATTCTAGAAGGAGTTTGAAATTTTGGAGTAGAAAATACATTGACTGTTCAGAGACCAATACACTAATATGGGAACTTGGAAGACCTTGCTAAAAGCAGTGGAGATGATGGAGGCCTGGTTTTTGAAGTGCCAGACAACTTTATCAGAGTCCTTTGTGAGCTGTTTTATATTATGACTCTGTGGTTCTGACCTTCTGGGACTGAAGAATCTAATGTGACTAACACGACCCAGAGAACCATTAAAGTGAAATCTTTGCTATGCTGGGACAATGGTGGCTGGTTAGCTGAAGCTGAGAAATTAGTGGCAATTATGAGGAACCCAGCATGATTGAAGCAGTACCATCTGGAAAGCACACAGAAGCTGGGATCCAGAGAGAGCCAGGTAACTTAGTAAGTGCATATTGTGCTGGTAACTTAGTAAGTGGTAAGAGTGACTCCAAGAGTACAGCTTCTGAAATCATGAAAAGGTTATAGAGAGCAGTCGAGGCTTGCCATGTGCAGCACGGAGTACCTGAAGAGGGGCCACGAAAGACTATCTTGCTTAGGGTTTCCATTGTTGGGGCAAAACACCATGACCAAAAAGGAAGTTGATAAGGAAAGGGCTTAATTAGGCTTACACTTCCACATTGCTGTTCATCTCCGAAGGATTTCAGGACAGGAACTCAAATGGGACAGGATCCTGGAGGCAGGAGCTGATGCAGAGGCTGTGGAAGAGTGCTGTTTACTGCCTTGCTTCCCCTGGCTTGATAATCCTGCTTTTTTACAGAACTCAGGACAACCAGCCCAGGGATGGCACCACCATCATCACCAAGGGCTGGTCCCTCCCTCATTGATCACTAATTGAGAAAATGACTTACAGCTGGATCTCATGGAGAAGGCCTGCCCTCAACTGAGGCTCCTTTCTCTCTGGTGACTCTAGTTTGTGTCAAGTTGACACACAGAACCTGTCAGTGCAAAGATACTGGTGAAAGTACAACCTCAGTTGCAGTGGGAGACCCCAGCATATTGATGATCCCTCCGTGGAGGGCGGATCCAGAGAGGTGGAGCTGCTTTGGAAGCCAGAAGGGCGTGAGCGAATCCCAGATGATGGACACTAAACTATTTACACTGTTAAATTTTGTGCTTGCCTTGATTTGGTTATCTAAGGCCTGATTCTTCCACCTTAGAGAAATAATGCATTTAATTTACTCCTAATTTTTCAGAACTCCATAGCTGAGAGACAGAAGTTTTAAAGAGATGTTTTATTTTAACTGAAAGCTTAGGCTTCTTAAAGTATAGACAACTTCAAAAACTTTAAAAGTATAATTATATATGAGATTTGGGGGATGAACAAGAAAGGAAATGTTACAGTTTAAAAAGTGATGTGTTTGTGTGTCAAGTTGACAAGGGGTTTGTTGTGCTGGCTGCTTTTTTGTCAACTTAGTCCAAACCTAGACATAACTGGGAAGAGGGAATCTTAGTTGGGAAAATGCTTATAGACAAGTCTGTGGGATAGTCTCTTGATTAATTATTAATGTGGGAGATCCAGACCACTGTGGGCAGTACTGTACCTGGGCAGGTGGTCCTGCATAGTGTAAAGACATCAAACTGAACAAGCCTAGGAGAACAAGCCAGTAGGCAACGCTCCTCTATGGCTCTGCGTCCGTTCCTGCCCTTACTGCCCTTCATGATGGACTGCAGTTATGAGACGAAATAAACTCTTTCCTCCCTGTTTCTTTCATTCACAGTCTTTATCACAGCAACAGAAACCTAATAAATGGCGATTCCCATTCCTGTCTCTCACTGCAGGCACGGTCAGATGCATTGGCAAATGATGACGCCCTGTTTTGCCTGTGGAATGTTCACTGTTATAAAATAATACAATGCACAGCAATCTTTTCTCTCCATAAAATGTACAGTTTTTAATCCAAAATATGTCCCCTTTCAATGCTATGGTTAAGAGTCTTTTTGGGAGATTGTTTCCTTTTTAGAGACCTTCCTTGTTAGAACCAGTCGTTCTCTCTATGCGCCCCAGAGCGCCATGCATTTACTGAATTGGGCCAATATATAAAACACTAAGGGCAGCATAGCAAACACTGTTTTCTCAATCCAACTTTTTGGATGAGCTGATAAATGGCCACTGTTCTCTTTCAAGCACCCTGCACTGGGGATCGTAGGAAGTGAACCTAAGTAGATAAAAGTAGCTCATGCCCAGTGCTTTGCTATCTGTTCATAAATCCCCACTCCTCCCTCTCACACCAGGAAAGGAGGTTTACTTTGTGTCCGGGCAGTTTTCTGGTTGGAAGTGTGCCCTGTTGGCTCCCCTGCCTTACTGCCTTGAAGCAGTCAATCTGGTTCATGTTTTAAGCACATTTTACCTGTGCCTGGGATTTTACTGGAAGACCAAAGTATTTGGACTTCTTTCTGCTTGACACTGATTGGATCACGCATGAGCCTGATCCTTTCGCCTCTTGTCTGTGTTAGGCTCAGTAGTGATAGTGTGGGAACCAAGGAGGAGGAATTTAGGTAGACCTACAGCTTTCTCCTGTCACGAATACATGTGTACATACTCACAATGAGTTTGGGTCACAGGCTTAGATTATCCAGACTCTCACAATGGACACGGAATGGCGTAGAGTTTGAGCACTGCTCCATGTTGTGCTGTACAGTAGTTCCCAAGCCTGGGTCAGTAGGAAAGGACTTGGTCCCTGGAGGGGGCCTTGCTGCGTTATTATTATTACAGCACAGCAGAGGAGAAAGAAGTGGGAGTAGAGCATCTGTCAAACGGAGCACTCAGTCAAACGTATTTCCAGATGTCTGCATATAACATCACAACTCTTAGAGTCAGTTTTATGGTTCTCACTCACAGATGCAGAAATGAGCTCAAAAGAATTAAATTACTCAAGACCTCCAAGTAAGGAGTGGAGAAGGTTAGATTTTGAACCCATTTACTATATAGTATAAATGTTGGTATTTTCATCATTTGTATGTCGTGTGTGTGTGTGTGTGTGTGTGTGTGAGAGAGAGAGAGAGAGAGAGAGAGAGAGAGAGAGAGAGAGAGAGAGAGAGAGAGTGTATATGTGTCATTGTGGGTGTGTGTGGGTCTAGAGGTTGACATCAGGTGTCTTCTATAGCTCTTTATTTTATTTTTTGCAAGAGTCTCTCTTCCTGAACCTGTAGCTAGCCTTATTGACTAGACTCTGGGATCTTCCTGTTTGTTCCCTAGCACCGGGATGACACACATGTGCTGCTGTGCCAGGTGCTGGGGACTGAATGCAGGTCCTCCTGTCCACAGAACAAAGTACTCTCCCACTCTCCACCCCTGAGGTAGCCCATTAGCTTTATCATGTTTACATTATTAAATACTGATCATCTTTCTTATTTGTTATCATTTGTTTCTTGCAAAATAGCATCATTATTTTCATTTTATAGCACTTTATATCTTCATTTAACATTTCTTCAGACTCCTTGTTCTGGTCTGTTCGACCAATAGTCTTTGTGCCTTGCAGCGTATTTGTAGCTGATTTACTAAAACTGCAATTTCCAGGGATAAAGCTCAAAATACTGTTTTCTTTCTTCCCAGGTCTTTATGTTGTATGAAAACTTCCTTCTCTTCTGGCCCCTTCATGCTGGGCTGAATAGATTCTATCAATCAATTTCCAATACTTTGTAATTAGGGCAATCTCATTCCGATACTTGAAGTCCAGCTCTGTTCTCTGGTACACTTGAATCTCAAACAACTTTCCCCATCTCCTGCAGAAGGCAGTGAGGGTAGCGAGCAACGAGGAGCCAGAGTTGGTCTTCCAAAGTGACTACGTACCTTAGTTTTCCTGTGGACAGTTTGGATTTATGCCCATTGTCTTATAGTCACTAATGGAACCTCCTGTATTTCAAGTTGGCCATTTCCTGTACAATATATAAGGTTCTTCTACTTCTCTTGGTTGCTCCTTCCCTGTTTGTCCAGGTGGGCAGTGGGGAGAGAAGCAGACTCCATGTGGCCACGCTTGTTGGTTATGATGTGTTGATGGCTGCCGTGTGGTAGGTTCTCAATGTCCCCTGTCTTGTGGGTTGGGTTTATGCACAGAGAGCTGTGCGGAAGTTTTGAGAGCATGACTTCCTGACTTGGGAACTCTCATCCCAGACAACGCTCCATATCACATAATTTACTGTTCCCCCGAGTTCACGGCCCCAGCTCTGCCTGTATCCTGAGCTGTGCAACCTTCCACACTGAGGAAGGGAGACCAAACTTTTTCCAGCAATGGCATCCCCCCAGCTCCCCTCACCCCTGGGTTTCTTTTTACAGGGACTGGAATAGGTGGCCAGCGGAGACTGTTGGTGGCTAGGTTCAGCTTTGGGGTTTTTCATTAGTCTTGGGAAGCGCCCGATTCTGGACTGCATGAAGCTGGTGTGGCAGATCCACCATCATGTTTTCAAGATCAGACTTAACTGAGCCTCGGGGCAATGATAAGAATCCTGCTGGACACTGGCTTGTGTTGCTCAGTGGATCTGTTTTCCTGATAGGCATCCCCATGGGTGCACCAGCCACATACGACAGTGACTGCCAACTCCGTCTCAGTTTGGAGTTTCCTTGGTAAGTCCATTTCCCCCCATTTGGAGATGTTAGTTCATGTTGGGGCTGGAGCTTCTTCCTTGCTCTCCCTCTTGTCAACTAATTATACTTCCTTGGCTTGCAAGCCAGTTCAACTGCCCAATAATATTTCTCTAGGACAGAGAAACAGATGCCAAACCAACTTCTCCTTATCCTAGGCATCCTTATTTAGCATGGCTCGCTTCCCTTTCCTTAGTCCTTTCAAACGAAGCTTCCTTTGAAGGTGGAGCTGTGGGTCACTTGTATTTGCATTTCTGGTTATTAACACCAAGACTGACTCTTTGTAGGAATTATGAAACAGTTTGTTGAATGATTTTCCTTTCTCATCACCCCAGTGCTTCCTATGATGCTGCGTATTTAGGAACTTAGACCTTTATCCCATATTATATGGTCACTTTGCTTCAATTTCTGGGTTGCATTAAGTAAGAAAGATTCATTTTGACACTATGCCATTTTCGTCAAACACATTTCACACAACTGCTTCCTTTGCAACAACGCCAGGGAGAGTCTTGAACAGTACTCTGAAAATGACCCACACAGCTCAGTGCTGTTTACTGATCCAGTACATAACCGGGCTCTGCCTAAGCGACCACTGAGACAGTTATCGCTGCTAACTTTTCTGAGCACGCTCTTTCCTTAGTTCAGCGGTTTCTTTTCTGCAGCATCCCAGGTAGAGATAGCCTGCTCTGGAGACACAAGCAGGGCTGCCTCCACTCATAAACATGGAAATGAGCAGACGTGTTCCCTGAAGCTTTGCAGCATTGCCAGGAAATGGCCCGCTTGCACGCCGCACCTCCATAGGTCTGGAAATTCTGCCGAGCTTGGGTTGACTCCAGAAAACCAGTTAAAAGTGTGCAGGGAGAAGAGGCTTCAAAGCAGCCATTAGCTGGAGACACGAGTTCTCCTGCATTGTATCTGGCTCAGCTGGTCACAGGGCAGTGACTGTCGCTGGAGCGTGCCTGTGCACTGTGTTGGCGGTTGGCTTTCAGAGCAGTGGCTTGGAGGAAGCCCTCCTTAGCAGTTGTCCTATCTCAGAGGTCCGTGTATCCCCTTGGAAGGGTTGTGAGGTAGAGACTCTTTCCTTTGGAAGCAGACAGGCTCCAGGCAGTCTCCACTCAGAGCCAGAACATCACGAAGAACACACACGAGTCATTCGTGTATCTATCATACCTTATAGTCCTTACACATGCCTGGAGTATGTGGATGAGTAAAAGAGATTTCTATCTACACCTTATTCTCAACTCGACAGCGAGTCTCTTCTGGTGTCTTTGAGCCATGCAAATGGTCTTGAGTCATGAATGTGTGAATAGTGGAGTTCTGTTCTTGCTTCCTTTAACTGTGTTGCTGGGACAACCCCGTACTAATTATTCTAAACGCAGGAAGGGATTTCTGGTTTGTGGAAAGGTCTAAAATGAGTTTTCACATCATAAGACTGAGCTAGCCTTCTTCGTGATGGTGTTTCAGCTAAAGAGCCATAACGTCTCAGTCATTTCCTTCCTTGTGGTTTTCTCTCTTTGCTCTGGGGATGCTGGAGCTGCAAGAACCAGAGCCCAAGCAGAGCATCTGGGGGCCAGGTGGCCTCTAGTCTTGACTGGTTCTGGGAAGAAGCACAGGGGATTGTGGGTAGCTTATGGTATTTGCATCATGGAATTTTAGGAGACTCCCCAGTACCCTGACAGGGAATTGAAAACAAGATGCAACTTAAGATTTAGGTTTAGTCTTCGTTTGTTTCTCCAAGATGCATCTGAGGAGGATTTTGAGGGGCTCTCTTCCCCTCAGTACCTTAACAGGCAACCACAATAACTGTTTCTTGACCCACAGGGTTACACACCTGGTCTCTGACATTTGCATACTCTGTGACTTTAGGCAAGTAACTTAACCTGTCTGAACTTCAGCTTCCTCAAGCTCAGAATAAGGAATGACAATCCTGCCTAAGTCATAGATTTTTCCTAATGCCCCAGAGGTTGAACACTGTGAAACCATTCATTGAGTCAGTATCTGCTGGGACTGTCATGTTGCCTAAATCACCACTGGTCAAACGAAGTCATTTTGAATGATTGATACTTTTCTTTTATTTTTTTAAATTATAATATAATTATATCATTTCTTCCTTCCTTTAGATCAGTGGTTCTCAACTTGTGGATCTTGACCCTCTGGCGCTGAGTGACCTTTCACAGAGGTTGTCCAAGACCATCAAAAAACACAGATATTTGCATTGTCATTATTCATAACAGTATAAAAATTTACAGTTATGAAGTAGCAATCAAAATAATTATCTGGTTGGGGTCGTCCGGGCATGAGGACTGTGTTAAAGGGTTGCAGCATTAGGAAGGTTGAGAACCACTGCTCTAGATGAGGGCTTTTTGACAGAGTCCTGTTAAGTGGCCCATGACCACTTGTGCTCTGACGTTTTACTTGCAATCATAGACTCTTGTGAAAATTTCATTTTCAGTCTTTACTACTTTCAAAACTCCTCATTGAAGCCATTTCAGCTCTAATTCCCAAGCTTCTTTTTGCGGCATGGTGTATTAGTTCTCCATATGAATTTTAGCAGAATTTGAATCTATTGGTTAATGTTGAAATCTTGAAATGCAAGGCTGTAAATGGCTTTTCAAGCACACACTTCTGGGTGCCTTCTCTCTCCTGAGCACCAGTTATGAAGCTGAAGCTGGGGTCAGACTTTAGAATGCCAGAAAAGGGATCAGAATCTTCTGGAATGAATTTTTGCACCGTAAGCACTTCATTACTGCCTATACCTTATACATATTTAAGAGGGGGTGGGAGGCGGGGGAACTGGCTTAGACCGTCCACACAAAGCTGTTTTCCACAAATGCTCCTCTCTCAAAGCACAAGAGGAAACTTAACTGCTGAAGAGAAAGGGTAACTAGGCAGAGCATGCCAAGAGAAGACTGAGAAAGAATGAGAAGTGTACAAGATTACCAGAAAAATGGAAAAAGGTTCTGTGGGAGAGTCTATAAGTCTCAAGGGGAAGTTTATGTTCATATGTGGGCATACATGCACACATACATATGTCTTTCTTTCTTTCTTTCTTTCTTTCTTTCTTTCTTTCTTTCTTTCTTTCTTTCTTTCGTTCTTTCTTTCTTTCTTTCTAACTTTGTTTTCGAGACGGGGTTTCTCTGTAGGTTTGGAGCCTGTCCTGGAACTAGCTCTTGTAGACCAGGTTGGCCTTGAACTCACAGAAATCTGCCTGGCTCTGCCTCCCAAATACTGGGATTAAAAGCGTGTGCCACCACCGCCCAGTTGCACACATACATATGTGTGCACACAGACAGCTGACACTGGCATTGCAGGTAACCTGACAGTAGCAGAATTTAACAGAATGTTATATGTTTAATAATTTTTTTCATACTATTATCAGACTTTAGCTTCAATGTTGTAATAGGTGTGCGGGTTGTGTTTCCAGCACCCGAGAGGAGCATAGCCGTTTGTTCCCAGCGCCTGGCTCCCGGCCATGGCAGCTAGCTTATGTCCGAGATGATTACACATAAACTGTATTTATTTAAATACTGCCTGGCCCATTACTTTTAGCCTCTTATACATATTAGTCTAGCCCATATTTAGAAATCTGTGTGTCACCACAAGGTGGTGGCTTACCGAGGAAGATTTTAACCTACATCCATCTTGGGCCAGAGGATCATGGCATCTCTGGCAGTGCCTTCTTTCTCACCGCCTTCCATTCTGCCTACTCTGCCCACCTAAGGGCTGTGTCCTATCTTACAGGCCAGGCAGTCTTTTTTATTAACCAATGAAAGCAAAGAAATACAGAAGAACCCTCCTACACCATTTTCCCTTTTTCTGTTTAAACAAAAAAGAAAGGCTTTCATTTTAACATAGTAAAATTACATATAACAAAACAGTTATCAAGAATTAGTTACCATATTTAGATTTATTTTATCTTTTATCATAACTAAGGAAAACTATAACTACAACTATCCATTTTTAACTCTATCAAAGACTCCAGAAGGATATAATATTACCTAAGTAAACAAGAAGTAAGCAGCTTACAAAAGTCTAGAGATGACAGAGACATCTCGCTGCCTGTACAGTCACCCAAAGTTCTTCTGTGGTGCTAGTGGGTTGTGTTCCCCCCAGCCGCCCAGCTCCCAGCCACCAGCTAGCTTATGCCCGAAATAACCACATGAAAATTGTATTTATTAAATTCTGCCTGGCCATTAGTTCTAGCCTCTATTGGCTAAGTCTTATATCTTATTTCAACCATCACTACAAGGTAATGGGCTTATCGGAAAGATTCAGCATGTCTGACCCTGGCGGCTTCATGGTGGCTCTCTCCCTGACTCAGTCTTCTTCCCACAATCCTGTTCTCTTTTCCCCGCCTATCTAAGTCCTGCCCTATCAAAAGCCAAGGCAGTTTCTTTATTCAGCCAATGAAAGCACAGAAATACAGAAAATCCCTCCTACATCACTTCAGCCATATAGGTTTTCTTCCTTTGGTCCTGTTTACATGCATTTGGCTTTCTGATTTCATTAGGAAGAAGAAAATATGTACTATATTGCCAGAATTATTTAAATATATAATAAATAGATCAAATATCATCTGTATTTAGTTAGTTGGTGCACTATTTGTTTTATTGTTTTAAACAATTTAAGCAAACAAAGGAATGGCTTTTATATGCCACTTTACACATATATGTGTGTCATTATACTTTACACATATATGTGTGTCATTATATGCCACTTTACATATATGTGTGTGTCATTATACTTTACACATATATGTGTGTCATACTTTACACATATGTGTGTGTCATTATACTTTACACATATGTGTGTCACTATACTTTACACATATATGTGTGTCACTATACTTTACACATATGTGTGTGTCATTATACTTTACACATATGTGTGTGTTATTATACTTTACACATATGTGTGTGTCATTATACTTCATTACAGTTTGTCCTGTGCTCTTCATTACCAGGACTGAATATCACGGAGTTAGGCACAGAAGAAGAAATCAACAATAATATTGAATTTAACTTGTGGCATTAGACAAATATATTAATTCTGTCTCACCTATGGGTTACTAAAGGGTTAAAGTACGTCGGATGCTGCTATTCTATCCTTGCTTTCAATATAAGCCTTATTTTCAGAAACATATTACGTGAGTCTTGCTCTAACAGGTGAGGACGAATGGCACTCCCCTGATAGCTGAGAACACGGAGATCTGGAGTTTAATCCACATGGCTAGGTTTCTTTTCCTAGGCAACCAACCCTCCGAAACTATTCCCTTTTCATTAGCCTACAGAACTAACTCGCATAAGTTGCCCACACGGAAGACTTGGCTTTCCGTTGATTTCTAAAGAGTTTTAGGTTTGGAGAGAGCCAAGATCACACCAACTCTTCAGTAGGGAAGATCTATTTGTATTAGTCATTTGCCATATGAACCTAGGCTCTTAATCCCCCCTATTGAGTAGAAGAATAACGTGATAGTTTACCATGAATCTAAAAAAAAAAAAAAAAGTTTTCTTGGAGTCAGAGGCCAGATAGCCCCATGCCACTAAGCTGTGCTTTAGTGAGTATAATATAATCTAAGCAGTGAAGAATAGTCACGGTTTTCAACAAGGTCTGCTTCAAATGTACTCGGGCGATTTTAATATGTAAGATCTTAAACCTTAACCAAAGTGAAAAAAAATAACATTTTTAAATGATGCAATCCAAATCCTCCAATACATTTCTTTTTGGTCAGGGAGCAATAGGAGGCTCTCTGGAAAGTATACATCATCAAAATTTATTTTAATAAGCAAAGAAGGGATTTGGAATTATATATTTCAGATGTATAATGACAAGGTTATTTCTATTTTTGGCTTAGGAATTTCAATAGTGAAGGTGTTTTATAATAAGTGTGAGTATAATAAGCTGTAAAACCTTAACATCACTGATTATATCCTATATTTCATTTCACTGAGTTTCTCCTAAAAATAATAGCCCTCACTTTCCAACCGTAGCCAGCACTATCATTAAATGCAGACTTTTTCTGGTATAATTTTAAGCAAAGTCTTAACCTTTTTGCAGCTTAAAGGAAGGGAGAATACTCTTCAAACTCTATTCCAATCTGTATGTTTTCCTTTCCACATTCATGCTAGTTCCCTAAAGAGACTCCTTTGGAACAATATGTTCTATGTTAGATGCACTGGCTCTCCATCAGTAAGATGGATGAACACTTGCACTACAAGAAGGCAATGTCAACATTGCCCTTCTCTCTCCTTCTCATAGCGCCCGAGGACAGAAATGCCACATCTAGGTGGCTTCTAGGAAACTGAATGTGGGCTGTAGGCTGAACAAAAGGCAGTAGGGCATGGTGGGGATTGTAGCAGAACAGGGAGTCCTAATGTCATGTTCCAACTTCAGCATCTTGCATCTTAGCTCTGTGAGTTTGTATATTCCGTGGGCTTCCCATCTAGAGTTGCCAGTAACTTGTTTTTAAGTGGAACCAGAAATATGCATATCTTTCAATGTCTTCTAATTTTCAAATACCATTTCAAAGGCTTTTACAATACAATCTAGAATATGCAGACTAAATAAAAACATTTGTGGACTGCATTGGCTCATGAATTGATGATTTGGTGAGTGCACACACACAAGCACTCACATCTGCAAGATAGGGCAGATGATAGACTTAGATTTACTGGATTAATTACATTTGTTCACGCACACCTGTAGATAATGACAAGCAAATGTGCCATGAGCTGGAGGATGAGTGGACAGGCCTGCACTCCAGCTTAGCGCTCTTATGGCAATGTTTATCTTCTCTCGGAGTCGTGAAAAAGTGGCACAGGACCACGCTTCATTATTTTGACAAGTTAGGGTAGACCAGTCATTAATACATTCCCACAAATAGCTACTGAAAGGCGAACTGAAATGCACCACATTTTAACAGGTTTGAAGGCATGTTAGTGACACAAACCACAAGTCCATATTTACAACTGAGTGGTTCCGTAGGCATCTCCAGGGCATGACTTCACCCTGAAGAGGGAGACTGGGGACAGAAGGCCCTTTTCATTGCTCCCTGCTGGGGAGGCAGCATGAAGCTGTGGTGGCAGTGTTGCTGCAATCACTGTGGTCGGTGCGGTTCTGTCTGCTCATTAAAAAGCAAAAAACAAAAAGAAACCCTCCCAAGTCATTTCTCTTCGATTGTCTCATAAATATAAATCAAATCGGGTGGCAGAGCTGTAAAACAAACACAAATGCCCTCTAAATGGGCTAAGAAATAATGGACTGGAATTATTCCTTAAGGTACTTAAGTGGCCAGCGTTTTGCATAGCACAGATACCTCTCTTTAGTCCGTAGATGGGGTCCTGAAAAGGAACTTACAAATCAATCTTGCCAACTAAATCATATTGTGAGTGCATTAGATGAGTTGGTTTTTTTTTAAAGAAACGCAAGTAGGAATATTTTTGGAAAGCAAAAGAAAAAAATTCCTTTTTGAAAATGAAATCTCGACTCTAATAGATCTTTGTTGTGAGTCTGTGGAGCCATAGAGTGAATGTCTGAACTGGGGTACTTCCCTTGATTAGATCGCCAGCACCGAACACTGGAGGACCTCAGAGCCTCTCTGAGTAATGTATTTAGTGTGCTGCTTTGAGATTTAACGGAGATTTACATACCCACAATGACTTAACTCAGATGCAGAGATGTGTAAGAGCTTTGAAAATCAAATGACTCTACCAGCAGATGGGTGGCCGCATCCTGCCTGAGTCAAGGCTCCTGTGAAATGCGGAGTTAAGTAGCACTGATATAGGGAGACTAAACATCTTTCCTTCCCATCTTGGGTTTGAGGGGGAGGGTCCCTTTAACAACAGACCCATGACTGAGAACAAAGCACACAGATTACTTGGCACAGCCATTAATCAACCAGAAGATTTTGCCAGAAACAAAGACCCAAAGAATAAGGATGCTGTGTGTATAGCTATGCTAAATTTGTGGAAGGTGACAGTTGGAGAAATACGGTAAGTTACATGAGAAGGACCATCTCAAGGCTGCCTCTATCCTTAGTAAAAATGGACCCTTGGTATTCCAGGAAAAAGATGTCTCTCACATGGGAACTTTATAGTTGTCTGAGAATTCTTTGCCAGTGTCACACCCTGTGTTGGGGAGACAGGGGTAAGGAGGGTTCCCTTAGATGCCAAGGTGGTGGAGTTTGGAGGAAGCTGCACTGAGCTGGGCATAGGGTGCACTCGATTCTCCTTTGGAGTGATGTGGAGACTGAGAGGTCAGAGTACCAGAGGGTGCCTGCCTACTCCTCTAGGTTTTCACTCTGTACTGTAAAGGGACCCAAATCTCAGCGACTGTTCAGTTCTCCCAGCTGTATTCAAGCAAAGCAGACATCAGAGAAGACGGCAGAAGAGTGCATGCACCCAAGGGATTGTTCCCATGCTAGCAAAGCATTTCAGCTTGACCATCAAGCACTTTAAAATGTTCTAGAAACTCTGCCACTGAGAACTTCTCATCTATTCTGTGTCTTTCATCCTAAAGCTATTTATTATGATTTCTATTCATCCTTCTTCTTGTTTTCCTCTTCATTTCCCCTGCTCTCTGTAAGATAATGAATCCTGTTTCTGCATAGGACTTATGTGTCTTCATGTCTGCCCTCATACCTGCTAGGCCCTCAGATTCAATTTAAACAATTTCTTGAGAGGTATTTCTCCAAACAAAGACATTCCTCTGAAATTTTTCAGCATTCCGTCTCGCTGCCACAAGAAGCCGTGATATCCTGATCAAGTTAATTTCACTAGAATTACTGACTCCCTAGAAATTATTATCAGGCCGGAGGGGATTTCCCAGAACATTTGAGCAGAGAGAGCGGTTAGTCCCTGAAGGACAGGAATGAGGAAGTGGGGTGCAGCCAGAAGCAGGGCATGCCGTCTTCCCACTCCTTGCTTGTTTTTCCTAGGGTCACATGCCTCTCAGATCATGATCTCTAGTCACATTGGAGCTTTTCCTTGAGTACACAGGTTTCCTGCTTCTTTTGTGTGCATAGAGTCTCTCAGTTTCTGAATTCACAGATGTCAGTTCTGGTCACTATCAGAAGTCATGGGCTCTCAGAATCCCTTCAGAATTATCTGCAAAGAGCCGTAGACTGGATGCCCATAAGGATGAAGGTAGAGTAACATGTAGCATACATAGAATGCCGTGAGCTCACCACTGGGAGTAGGGACTGAACTTTTTTTTTTTATTGGAAGAGCTATCATCATTTTCAAAATAGGTGCCAATTGCAGACCAGAGGTCTACCTGTATTTGATCTCCAGGTGCTCTGTGAAGCACTGCTAATATATAATATAATATAATATAATATAATATAATATAATATAATATATAATAATGTCCAGACTGTGGCTGCGTGGTAGAGATCCTGGAAATAGAAGATGAGACGTAAGAAAAACAAGTGGAGTTCTACTAGCTGGCCACCCTGGTAGAGCGCTGTTATAAAGAAACAAGTTGAGAAAGCAGTCAAGTGGCAAAATCATTTTAATCCTTTCAAGACAAGAAGAACAGGGGAGCAGACAAAGCAATTCACTGAATTTTAACATGAGGAACCAAGGGAGTAACCTCCTCCCCTGTAAGCTGATTGTTTCCGGGGACCCTGGTCCAACCAGAATTGGACAGATGCAAAGAAATGACGTAGATAGGGTAGGGGCCCTGGAAAGGTGGAAGATCCCAGGAGCCTCCCATGATATTCAAGAGCTGTCTTTTGTCCTCACAGGGTGCGAGCAGAAGAGGGAGCAACATTAGCTGGTGTGAGGAATGTTCTCCAGAGTACTTCAGAATTGGGCAAAACCTCCCAGGGTGTGACAGGTCATCTGGAAACCAGGAGATACTTTCCTCTTTCTAGACAGAGGGAAGCTACAGAACCCAAGGTTTCTTCGTGGATGTCTTTCAGGTTCTGTTGTACAGTCAATCTCCTACAAGTTCGTCTCACAGATGGATCTGACAATGTCAAAACTCAAACCACTGTGTACTTTATGTTTATGAGTGTTTTGTCTGCATGCATGTACACTGTGTGCATGTAGTGTCTATGGAGGCCAGGAGAGTTGGATTCCTCTGGAACTAGAATTATAGACAGATAAGAGATACCATCTGGGTGCTGGGAATTGAACTCAGGTCCTCTGGAAGAGCAGCTACTGCTCTTAACCACTCAAGTTGTTCAAATCTCAAAATTTGAAGGAAGACTTCCCCAGTTCTTCCCTGTAGTTCTTTTGTTGAATGGGTTTTTAGGAGCAGTCTTTCAATGTTTCTATCAAAACGTACTTGATTCTTAGGGCAGCTGGGTTTCTGCCTAGACTATTCGAGCTTGCGTGTTCTTTGGTTTGTTCCCTCACTGGCCAAAACACCTGGCCGTGGAACCCAGACTGTGAATGACATTGCTGAATGACGAATGTGTTAACTGCTGGCCAGTCTTGACTAATTACCCAGAAGTAGGGGTACAGCGGGTGACTTTTCTTTCCAAAGTCTCCTCCCCCTACCCAGCTCCAAACCACAGAGTAAAGGAAGAATCCACAGTCCTCGGCATTAGGGCTCTTAGCACAGCCACAGCGCAACCAGACTCCTGGGCTGCAGAAGCCACTTCCTGAGTGTGGTTGGCTCGTGTTGCACCCTGTTGCCTATGGCCCAGATGGGCTGTCTCTCACTGGGATCACATGTGGAAATGCTGAGAACTCTTACTTTACTTACAGTTTGCTATGAAGTCTCAGATCTTCATTTTGTCCTGTAGCTCCTATAAGTGGGCTCTAAATGGATAACTATAAATGGATAATAAACGTGTAAGGTCTGTTGTGGAGCTGATGTGCAGTGGCATTGTTCACATACACAGCTCAAATCTGGGCATTGCCATATTCATTGAGACATTAGACGACAGAGTGCTCTGAGGGGCCGGGTAAAGCAACGGAAAGGGATTGTAGAGGCGAACACTGATCTATACTGCAAACCTCTATCTCTGGGAACTATTATAACTATCTTCCAGTGCAAGCCGGCTGTACCATCAAATGTTCAAGTAATTCCAAGACAAGTGGATAGGGCACGAGATAGAATTATCAATATGCTATGAACTGAGCTTCAAGTTTCTCTGATTTTTTTCCTTTGATTAAATAAACGTCAGAAGGAGAACCTCTCCTTCTGCCTCTTAGGGAAACACTGGTCTTTAACTGAACATTTTCTTAATAATAATAAAAAAAGAATCTTGTGAAAGATTTTGAATGATATAGAAAGAAATGTATACTTTAATTGGAGGAAAAATACATTTGAGTGTTGGAAATCAATTGAGAGAGACCTACGTAGTGAGATTTGTTCCCCCTCATCTCTAATTCTCCTTTCCGAAATTTTGGAACTCTTAGGAGCTGCTTCTATATTTAGCTAATACTTCATTCTGCTATTGTCTTCCAGCCTAGCTTTTATTCACTGTGTAGAGAATAGGTTGTTTCTTCATGTGCTGGACTGAATATTTGTATGCCCTCCAATTCTGTGCTGAAACCCTAACATCATTGTGATGGCTTAAAGAGCGGAAACTTTGGAAGGTAATCGGACACAAGGATGGAGCTCTTGTGCGAGGGACAGGGGCCTATCAGAAGAGGCACAGGCGCTCACTCTGCTCTTTGCCACATAGGGGCACAAGAGAAGATGGTGTTTGTAGAACTAAGCCCGTTGACACACGATGTGGTACATCCTCCCTTCAGAGCTGTGAGTTGTAAGAGGGTGGCAAGTCACCCAGTGCCTGGAAACTTCCTACAGCCACTGCACGAGCTCTCTGTGACATCAGCGGCTCTACCCACAATCGCTGTGTGCAGCATGACCTTACGTGTGTGCGTCATACCCAAAGTGGGGCCACATCCATATCCTTTTGCGCAGCACGGTTTGGATTGTCCACTTTCTGCATGCATGACATCTTTGTACCTGCCGCTGACTGACTGCGCAACTCTCCAAATGAAAAACAAATCTCACTTTGTCCCACCAGGTATGGCCATTGGCTTCCGATTCCCCTCCCTCCAGGCTCCACGACTTTCTTTTAGGCCTCAGCACAGATGTCTTCCTGGGTTCTCTCTTTACAGTGTACTGCGTCTCACTGTTGAGACCTCTGGTTTTTAATTTTACCTTTCAGGTGTGACATTTTGGCTTCAATGGGGCACATGGAGGTGGCTTTCTGCAAGGGGAACCATGGCAGAGGAACATCTCAAGTTCTTGACGGCTGCACTCTTCCTTCAACTTTGACGTGTGACTCTGCCTGGACTTGAGTCCTGACTTGGGGGGCCCTGCTGGGGAACTCCCCTGGTGCTGTGCCCCTCTTTCTCCCTCCCCAACTCTCCTAAGTGACCTGGTTCTGAAGGCTCTTCAGGCTCTTTTCTTTGTCCCTGGCATTCTGAACAAGCCCATGTCCCTCTTGAGGGCCCACATATTATGGTGCTGGGTGGGGGCTTTGGATGTAGTCACTCATTTCTTTTTGATGTATTATCGTTGTGCCGATATCTTGCTCTTCATTATCTTTAGGCTGTCTTCCGTCTGGATGTCCTGTGATCTCACACTAAGCCTTCTGGAGCCTTCCTTTGGTTTTTATTATCTTTTCCCTTCCAATTTTCCACCCTTTCTTGTGTGCTGGCTCTACTTTCTTGAGATTTCCGTGGTTATCTTCTTTTATAACTTATTTTTCTCCTGAAAGCTCCTTTTAAAAATAACAATGTGCTATTGTTTCATGATGCAAAGCCTTCTCTGATTACTTTGGGGCAATCAATACTATATGAGTCTTACTTTTTGTTTTTTGTTCACATTGCCTGTGTTTCTTGCAAGGGAATATTGAGCGTGCTTATCTTGGCCAGTTTCCCTGTCAGAGTTTTCCTCAAGGATATGATGAGTACAGGCTGGAAACTTTATTTATTTATTAATTTATTTTCATTGTTTGGATTCTAATTCATTTATAGTAAACTAGTGAAAAATTCAGTAACCGGGTATCATTTAATTTTTCCTTATTGGCTTTTTTCAGGCTATAAATGGATTAATGTATATGCTCATTGTGATACAAATGAATAAGAAAATAACAGTGATACCCCTGGGGTCCAAAATAACATTGGGGTGACGGTGATATAGTTCAGCAGGGAAAAGTGCTTGCCACACTAGCTTGTCAACCTGAGTGTGATCCCCAGAATCACATAAAGGTGGAAGAGGAGAAGTCCTCAGAGCTGTCTTTGACTTTCACATGCACAGGGTGACACATAGGGCTGCACACTCACACATGGACAACAAGAACAAAGACATTTAAAAATGACAATATTGGTAGTATTTCAACCTATTTCTTTTTTTTCCTATTTCTTTTCATATATATGTATGTATGTCCAAGTATATTGCTACATATACATAAATTTACATATTAAAAAGTAAGTATAAGCTTTTATATACTTTTTAAATAAAAAATTATACCATGATTATATTTTCTTCTCTGAATTCAAAAGAATCCTAAAATATTGCTAATGTAAAAGGCAATTTTTGGGGATTTATCTATCAGTTTATCACTTTATTTTTTCTTTCTGACAGGTCTGAGGCTGGAACAGAAGGCCTCACACGCCGGCAAGAGCTGGACTCTTGGGCCGCAGATACGGTCCTTCACATCTCGATTTTTGATCACTGGAACTTTAGCTATCCCTGGATCATGTGACTAAAGCATTAAATTGCTCTAAACGGAGCACATTAAAACATACTTCTGAGACAGACTTTCTAGCATTTTAACTGGAAATCACAAAGATCACAATATTTTAAGATATTAGAGAAATGAAAATTCCACCTATGGCTATTAAATGCAGAAGGTTAAAAAAGGTATCAGCACAGGAAAGTCTGCCAGGGTTCTGTGAGGCTGGGGAAGGAAGTGGCATTCGCTGTGAGTAGTGCCCAGCACACTGCAGGGCTCAGCAAATACATGCTGAGTGAGTTGCCAACCTGTACCGAAATTTCAGAACACAACCTATGTCAAAATATCATAGTGTATATACACACATATATCTTGACACAGGCATTCCTGTCTTCTTTTAAAAGACAAGTACTCAACAGAGTGTCCTTGTGAGCTGACTGGAGCGTCTGGGTCTGAGGTGGCTTTAGGGGAGCCATTGTCCAGGGAGCAGACCTCCATGAGCACAGCCTCTTAGAGCGCCCCTCAGCTCTAACTGCAGCTCCACTGGCAATTCCTGACAGCATCTTCACCGGCTTTGTCTCTGCCAGGAGGTGATGTCCCTCCAGGTCTTCCAGGCTGGTGTGGAGTTCTTGTCCGGGTGGATGAGTTGTCAATGGAAATCTCTAGAAGATGTTAAACTAGTTCACACTTCTACCGTGACCTACTTACTCTGCTTCCGGGGTTAACGAAGAGATTTCACCCATGACCTTCTAAGCAGTGAAGCACAAGTATTCTGCCGGAATATCTCAGTCTTTTCCCTTTACATCTCTTGCACGTAAATACACACACACGCTCACACTGAGCTGGGACCATGCTGCTCACAGGCAAAAGCACACTTAAAACTATTATTCAATGAAACAGAAATATAGTTCATATTCTGTTTTGTGGCTTCTGTGAATATTGGAAAAACATGGGTGCTATAAAATAAACCAGCAAGATGAGATGATAATGAAGTAAACAGATTCGAAACTGGAACTGGTTGAAGAGACAGGCTGAAATTTAACTGAAAAAGAACTTTCCAAAGTAAACATTTAGGAACTGTGTTTTAAATGCATAAATAACAGCACCATAACTCAAATCAAGAGGTCAGCGTGTATGGTAGAAAATAAGGCTAAGCCTAGCTGTGCACGCGGGGGGGGGGGCGGGTGTTGTCACAAAGCACCCCTGCTAGAGAGTGTGACTTGGGAGAAGCCAGAACAAGGAAAGAAGTACATAAAAAAGTGATACTTAGGTAAGGGACAATGTTCTAAGCCTTTGTAGCATGTGAACACATCAACGTCCAAAACATACCAACAAAACAGCAGCTATACACATGACATGAACGCCTGCCTTGGTAGAAAATATGGTCATCTGCACAAGCAAGCCGAAGAAAATGTCTGAGTTCATATTTCCCTACCATGAATGAGAAACACCAGAAGCCAATAGAGATATTGCTTTATAGCCCTAACTGGTTCACAATGGCTTAAAAGATTTTAACCAAAGATTACAATAATAAGGCTAGAGTCTTTCTGCTTTGTTCTTTAAACTACGTACATCATTTCTACCCTCCCCCCCATCCTCTTCCCCTTTCCCATCCCTTTTGGCCTCTATACTTCTTTATCAATGTTATTGTACGTATACCATACATACATATAACCTATTGAGTTGATTTACTGTCACTCATGCGCACGTGAATTTAGTGCTGACTACTTGGGATTGGGTAATCATCAAGTCCTTTTTCCCTGGAGAAAGTTGGTTCATTTTGCATGGAAGGACACCAAACCTCAGAGCAATAGTGGAGAAGAGGAAAGCCAGAGCCTGAAGCCTGAGGGAGAGAGCAGACGGTCTTCATCAGGTCCAAGGGCCATGCAGGTCCTTGCTGTGGCAGCTTGTAATTTCTGTCCTGGTAGATTTTCTGTCTTCTGTATCTAAGAAATTCCCCTGCTTCCGCCGTCTTCCCTTCTTCTCTTCTGTACACATGAATGGATGACAGCATCTTGCAGTGCGACAACTCCTGATTAAGAGGGATGTAGACTGTGGATGAGGGTCTTTGAACTTTTATTTTATTTTTCTGAGACAGGGTTTCTCCATGTAACAGTCCTGGCTATCCTGGAACTTGCTTTGTGTACCAGGCTGGCCTCGAACTCACAGAGATCCACCTGCCTCTGCCTCCCAATCCTTTTCATGTTGCCCTGAATTTAATGCAGTAGAGACAATAAAATACTGGTGGAACTTATCATCAATAACCCTACCCAACAAGAGGTATCTATTCTCCAAACTCACGAACAACTTTAGAAAGTATTAAAAAGGGACTGGAGAAATGGCTCAGTGGTTAAGAGCATTACCTGATCTTCCAAAGGTCCTGAGTTCAATTCCCAGCAACCACATGGTGGCTCACAACCATCTGTAATGAGGTCTGGTGGCCTCTTCACATAATAAATAAATAAATATTAAAAATACGTTCTTTAAGGAAAAAATAGTTTCTGAAAAAACAGCCCTGGAAATACTCAGGAAATCATAAGCTCTCTAATTTCTCATTGCAAAAAAAAGTAAAAATGCATATTTCTGTAAATTTGGGCATCTCATCTCAAAGAGAGCTCACATAGTTTCACGTGGCAACCAACTTCTGAATTTGAGATTATTGCTTTAAAAGCTGGCATTTTCTCTCGCTTTAGTATTTAAATTTGCATTATTCCAGAATGTTGTAAGTATCGGGGAGAGGGGGGTGCGTGTTGTTTGTTCCCCGCACCCAGCTTCCAAGCCCCCAGCCGCTGGCCCGCTCAGCGGCTGGCTGCACCCGAAATAACCACGTGACAAACTGGATTCATTTAAACTCTGCCTGGCTTATTA